>CAJVGC010000590.1:60274851-60297524 GCA_910822075.1 Senecio squalidus | reverse complement strand
TCACTTCTTGCCGATACGAGAAACCCACTCGATGGAGAAGCTCGCGCAAATCTACATCAACGAGATCATCTATCGCCACGGTACACCTCTCTCCATCATTTCTGACAGGGATAGTCGGTTCACGTCTCGCTTTTGGAACGCGCTTTAGAAATCTCTCGGGACACGACTAGACCTTAGCACCGCTTACCACCCTCAGACCGATGGTCAAAGCGAAAGGACGATTCAAACGCTTGAGGATATGCTTAGAGCGTGTGTAGTCGACTTTGGAGGAAGTTGGGATACTCATCTTCCATTCGTCGAGTTTTCGTACAACAACAGCTACCACGCTAGCATTAAGTATGCCCCGTTCGAGGCCTTATATGGACGTAAGTGCCGATCGTCGCTCTTTGGCTAGAGGGGTGACGACAGCTTACGAGGCTCGACATTGTTCAAGAAACCATCGACAAGATCACCACTATCAGAGAGCGACTGAAGACGTCCCGTACTCGGCAAAAGAGCTACGCCGATAACCGAAGAAAACCCCTCGAGTTCCAGGTCGGCGACCGTGTACTTCTCAAAGTATCGCCATGGAAAGGGGTAGTTCGCTTCGGGAAACGCGGTAAGCTAAGCCCGAGGTACACCGGACCGTTTGAAGTCATCGAGCGTATTGGTCCAGTAGCCTATCGACTCCAACTCCCGCCAGTTCTTTCCAATGTTCATAACGTGTTCCATGTCTCACACTTGAAAAAGTGCCTATCCGATGAGACCATCGTCATCCCGCTCGACGAGGTCAAGATCGACAACAAGCTCAACTTCATCGAGGAACCGCTTGAAGTTGTAGACCGAGAGGTCAAGCAACTCAGACAAAGCCGTGTTCCTATTGTCAAAGTTCGTTGGAACTCCCGACGTGGTCACGAATTCACATGGGAACGTGAAGACCAGATACGTCAAAAGTATCCTCACTTGTTCAAAGATACTTCTACCTGATTGGGCGAGTCAAATTTCGGGACAAAGCCGTGTTCCATACACTCTCTTTTCTCTCTTCATTTCCTCAAGAACACCAAACAAAAACAGAAACTTAGCATCAAAAATCAGTCACTTAAACATCGAAAATCAACCATCTAATCCATACAAATCGTTCTAGGAGTAAAGGGTGTTAAAGGAAAAGGTTTAAATCGGGTTTCCAAGTCGTTTTTGGAGCTAAATCTTGTTCAAACCATCACATCTTTATTCCCTTCGGTATAACACTCTCTTTTTACTATTTTTATACTTATCTTCACTTGCATGTTCGATCCATAACCTGAAAATATGTTTTCATAAACTTTCAAAACGTTTTCTTGACTAAAAACGAGTTTTTATGTTGGATCTATATATATACATGTAAATCTAAAAGAAAATAGTGTTTTTACTTCAAAAATACATATGTTTAAGTTATACCAGTTTGCATGTCGAATCTAACGGCTAAACGAGCTTAATAGAGCAACTTTGAAACTGGCCGAAGCCTTTTGGCCGGCGGCTGAAGGATTTCAGCCGACGGCTAAAGGTCAGCCGGCGGCTGTCTTCCTCCAGCCGCCGCCAGAATGGCCCTGTCTGCTATTTTTGTCGTTTTTAAAGATCGTAAACGTGATTTAAGCTGAAATAAATTATCCCAGATTATAAGCTACTGTTTTGACATATTAAATTGTTGGAAAAGCTTTTTGGACTTGAAACTTGTGTATTAATGCGTAAAACGTTATATTGTGAATATTAAAGCGGGAAAGTGTTTTGAAAATGGACATAATTTTTATAACGCGGAAGCGCTGCCCAATTTTCACCATAATTTATATTTCAAATTCAGAAACATAATAACTTCGAGACTTATACACTTTAACTTGGAACCTTGACACTTTTGAACATATTTGGACTTATCGGACAATAAGACGTACACGTACATACAAACTTCCGTAATAAACTTTTTGGGACAGAATCTAAGTATACTAAATTGAGACTAAAAAAAAAATGTTAAATTGAAACTTAACATAACTCACTAAAACTTATACAACTTTTCGGTGTTCTAGGTCGTTTGTGATTCCCGACGCGTTCCGCTCTCTTTGTGCTAGTTCATATCTCTCTTCGCAAACCGTGAGTTACAACCCCACTTGTTTTACTTTTTGTACATTTAGACATTATTTGGGGGAAACATAAGATCACATGTTTGTAACTTATCGCTCTATTTGCAACTTATTTGAAACTGTTCAAACTTGGTACTTATTGAAACTTTTATAAACTTGTTCAAATTTGGTACTTATTGAAACTTTTAGAAACTTGTTCAAACTTGGTACTTGTTCAAACTATTATGCGTATATGTGTTGATGCCTTAGCAGGATAACTAAATCTAGGATACTTGTTAGCGACCAATCCTTGATGGATATATAAGTCCGTAAGAGTTCAGTTCAATTTTTGCAACTTTGTTCAATTGCCCCTTTTGGTTCAGGTTCACTTATACACTATTAGCAATAGCCGTTAGTCATATGGGTATCGATACTTAGGAGCGGTCACTTCTTACTAAGGGTTAGCGTCCCAAGTACATATTACTACCACTCAGATGTTCAAACAATTAAACTTTTTGGGCTAGTTCAGGGCCATGCAACCGGTTTAGTGTATACTTACTACTTATATTATGCCAAGTGATTGATACGAGTTACTATTTAGTTAGACACATACTCCCTACGCATATACCTTTTTAGCGCTTGGATTCCGCTGCAACTTTAATTATACAAGTTTTATTTATCTAAATTACTTGTGTATGTTCAAACTTTTACTACTGGCATATATGTTCAAACGTCGACTCGTTCTTTACTCATGACGTCAATATATGTTTTGGCAACTTACTATTTTTGGGCAACCTTCTATTTTTGGAAACTTCTCTCTAAACTCTAAACTGTAACTCACTCACTACTTTATGTAGTTGACACTTTATCTTATGTTTCAGGAAATTAATGTAAGTGTTCGGAATGCATGGCAAAGGAGGGTCGATATGGTCACGTGAGGCGCTATTTGGGAAAAGACCTTTATATTTTGGGAATTTGTTTTGGAACATTTGTACTTGTACCTTGCTTTAAACTTATGAACTGCTTGGTTGTTGAATCTTGAACAATTTTTATTTTTTAATCGAAATGACTTGAATCGTTTACATTTGCTTATGACCGTGTAATGATATTCCAGCTCTCACATTCCGTGTTTCCGCTATAGCGGGGTGTGACAGTTGGATCCGGTGGACTGTCGTTGGAGGGAGACCCAAGAGGCGGAAGTTGGGTTTGAGGGGCGAATTGTTGGGTGCAAACACATGTCTCACATCGGTAAAAAAAAAAAAATGCTAGCATATAAGGAAATGACCTATTCCCTCTATTGTCAATTGGTTTTAGAAGTGGAACCCCATTGGTCTTATGTGTAGAGCATGTTGTTGGGCTAAAAAGTCCTTTCAAGTGGTATCATAGCTATGGTACAAATGGCCGAACGGATTCCTCCTGGACGTGGAAGAGATCGTTGTCTTGTTTATCGTAGATTCGCCGGACGAGGCAACGATACAACCAACCATCAGGACATGCGTGATATTGAGATTGAACGCCCGAAACAACGGATACGAGAGCTCGAGATCCAACCGGACTCGCCGATAAAAGAGACGGAGTATGAACCGCTCTTCTGGGACGAAGGTGAAGAAGTCAATTCTTTTGAAGGGTATTATCAAGGATTTCATGATGAGTTGCAAGCGGAGGAAACTGAATCTAAACCTAGCGTCCGGGAAGAAGGTGAAGATGAAGAGGAGCATCCTTTGGTTGGCTATCATGAAGTGTTTCGTTGCTACTTTTTCAAAAATTTGGAGAAAAATGTAGATATTTATAAATTTGTTAAAGAAGATATCAAGCCCTATACAAAAATTAATACATGCATATACACTAGTGAATATATATTTTGGTTTGTTAATAAGCTTGTTTTATTTTGGTTATATTAGTGTATACACTAGTGTGTAACGTATTCACTGGTGTATACAAATATATTCATTAGAAGAATACAATGTGTAAAGTTTTTTATCGGATTTGACTACAGATTATAGACTATTGAAGAAAATTTGCATGTACATATCTGTTATAAAATGTATATACTAGTGTATACAGTGAATCCATTACTGTATAACCAAAATCGATGGTATACACTAGTGAATACATATGTTGGTTTGTTAATAAATTGTTTTAGTTTTTTATATTAGTGTATACACTGCTGTACAAAGTATTCACTAGTGTATATAAATATATTCATTAGAAGAATACAATGTATAAAGTTGTTTATCATGTTATCGTGTTATTATGACCCGTTTTCTATATTGATGTGTTATCATGCAATATTTAGTTTCACTTTTGATGTTATGTATTCACAATGATTACTAGGTATATTTCACAAATGATTAAACTACTCGGTGAACTATTTGTAATTACAATTAAATAGTATCTTTATAGTGTATTTGATTGTGAAGAAATAGGAAGAAGATAAAGCAAATAAGAGAATAAAGAAGAAGAAAGACAAGCTTTAGTAATAACATCAACTAATCTCTTGCTAAAAAGGGCGACATATTTGATCTTATTAGTTGTTAATGTAATCTGATGTTATTATAGATCTTATTAGTTGTTAATGTAATATGATGTTATTATAGACAGACTAACATAGTTGTTTCTCAGTAAAGTAGTTGTTTGTCTTAGTAAATACATTTTAGCTATTTATGAATAAAGTTTTATGTATATATTCGTTGTTGAATACAATCTCTTTCGTTGAATATTGAGTATACACTAGTGAATATATTAAATTCTTAGTTGTATACATTGTATTCACCATTATATGTACCTTTGTTATCAGATAAATCCGTATTAATGTATACAAAATATATTTACTAGTGTATATACAATATTCACTAGTTACACTATAATTTCATTATATGTATACACTAGTTACACTATAAATGTAAACCATAGATGATAAATTAACTCTTTTGATTTAGTAAAAACTAGTACGTACAGTAGTGTATACACTGGGTAGACTATAAACTTACTGTATACACTGGTGTATAATTTATCTAAACAACAGTAGTGTATACTCTATCTAAACAAGAGAGTAATCACTAGTGAATAGAAGTGTATAAACTTATATATACATATTTAAAAGATTGAATCTTACTTGTATGAAACATTTTAATTCAATGTGAATACATATAAAATCATATATGAATAAATGTAATATGTAAAAGCAAAACTTTGATTGATATTTGAAAAGCATAACATTCAATAACATGAACTCAAAGATATTTGAAAAGCATAACATTCATACTTTATAAATACATAACACCAAGAAACCTGCAGAAAACCAAATTTAGATTGACAATCTAAAAAGTCATAATTTAATCAAATATACCATTTACAAATGAATTGATCATAAAGTAGTTTCTGATATCTCAATCTAGTAAAATGTATTCTCGTGACAATCCAATATATATACTAGTGAATTCAATGTATACACAAATGAATACATTATATGCACTTGTGTATCCATTGAACTGACTTATGAATACATTATATTCGCTTGTGAATAAACTAGTATTGACTTGAATTATAGTAAAAGTGTTTCAAAAAATCATGTAGTTTGAAAAATATTGATTTACTCATCCTTAAAGAAACACAACAAAATATAATAGTAATCTTAACATACTTGAATCCGTGTGTACAATGCATATATTAGAGCATCCACAATGTTAGAGTGTAATACATTGATACATCATCATCCAATCTTATATTAAATTTTGTTCTACATTGTATTATAAGCACATTTCATATTAATATGCTATAAAATAACTGAAAATATGTACTTTTATAATTTTTAATGATATAATATGCTTAAAGGACCCACTTTTCTCATACATTAGAAGCATTATCCTTACAAGCTTTGTTGCACTCTCAATCCACTCTAAAAATAAATATCCAATTAAAATTTTCCAAGTGTCCATGGACCCATCTATTACACTCTCAATTACACATATTGTGGATGCTTTACGTAATACCCTCATTGAGGACTTTAATCAAACACTTGGTGTGTACAAAAAAATAAGTAGTTGGAAGTGATTGTTGTATTAATTACATCAAAACAAAAATCAAGTCAATTAATTTAACTACATAGTCACCATCATCTTTCAAATTCTTCTGTTATCAATTGAGCTTAATCCGTCACGAACCATTATAAAAAAAAGAATGGCTGATAAAAGGAAATAAATATTTCATACCAATTGTAGTTTAGTAATACGAGTTGATTTCGTCGCGAAATGAATAACTAAAACAACAAATACAAGTGATTAGAAAAGAAAAAATTAGGTCATAAGGAAGAAAAAATTAAAATAAATTCAGAAAAAAGATTGAATATCAGTCAATAAACATGATTGCTAGAGATTTATCATAATCAATCAAAAAATTTGAAGAACTAAAATTGCGATTTCGTAGAGAAAGAGATAGATCTGCTGGTGTTTAGAGAGAGAGGGAGAAAGAGACATGGTTGTTGGAGATTTTTTGTGTCTAACATCTAAAGAATGTAAAATGTCTAATTTGCGCTTTTAGTGTTAAATATC
Source organism: Senecio squalidus (assembly GCA_910822075.1). NCBI lineage: Eukaryota > Viridiplantae > Streptophyta > Magnoliopsida > Asterales > Asteraceae > Senecio > Senecio squalidus. The sequence goes on along the minus strand of CAJVGC010000590.1, from coordinate 60,290,905 downwards.
CCTTATTTTTTTAATCTAATTTAAGTTTGATCCAAAGGCCAAAAGGTGGTTCCTTGAGTTTCTAAATATTTAGGTGGTTCTCATTTGAAACTCTCTCTCTCTCTCTCTCTCTCTCTCTCTCTCTCTCTCTCTCTCTCTCTCTCTCTCTCTCTCTCTCTCCTCTCTCTCTCTCTCTCTATATATATATATATATATATATATATATATATATATATATATATATATATATATATATATATATATATATATATATATATATATATATATATATATATATATATATACTAGTTTTAATACCCGTACAATGTATGGTAATTGAAAAATTAACATTTAATGTTATATAAAATAATCATAAATAAAAAAGAAAAACAAATACATCTATAATGAATTTGAAACCAAATACTAACTATTTGCTACTTTTTCATAAAAAAAATCATCTCATTGATTTGAGCCTTTATTGAATTTTAAAACGACAATAGTTTTCATAGTCAAATAATGTGCTAGCATATAGGTAGACTAACAACATATGGGGTAATACCATGTTTTTCTATGATGGTAAAATACATAAAGATATTGCGTTATTAATAGTTATTTAGAGACATATATTGACGTGATTCTTTGTTATTATAACCATCTAATATAAAGAAACGGTTAAAACTCATCCTCAAATCAAAATTTAGTACATAAAACCCTTACATTCGATATAATAAGCGGTTTGAAGAACCTGATCCGACTGATTAACCACCATCAACTCTACATACTCCGAGTCCCAGCCAACAATAATATGGGTACCCTTTTGATTCAATGGAGAATTAGATGTCCACCGCCATCCTTTAAAAACCTTTGTACACACATCATGAAGTCTTGAAATATCAACATGGGACTCTAAAATAGCGCAAAACTTGTAAACTATTTTCGAGCACCACCTCTTGAACCTTTGTTTGTTTTAGGGTTTGGTTCAAGCCCCTTATATTCCACGATGCTACACTAAACATTTAGACCGTTTAAACCGAGAGTGCTTTCCCCCTCAGAATTTATTAGAACCTCTACCAGATCCCTCCCGGAGCCTCCCCATACGAACCAAAATCATCAGGACCTAACCGATCCACTTGCACCCCTTGTTTCTCCTTACCTTTAACCGCCTCTATGACACTAGCCCCTAAAACCTTACTCACAATCCCAGCAGCTCGAGCTTGGACCTGCTTCTCATAAGTCGTCGCATCACCACTTATACTCCTAGAACTCCCCACATTTCCTTTACTCTTCGGACGATACTCGAACACTGGTTGTTTAGGTTGACTCACATTAAAACCCTTCACTTTCTTTCGTTGCACTTCTTGAAATCCATCCTCATCTACTGTATTAGCACTCACCATCACCGCCCTTTGAATTTTTCAGTATTTCTAAAAACCTTACAGTTCAAGCATTGCGGCGGCTTCCATTCATATTCAACACGCACCTCATGACGAGTACTACCTTCAACATCCAAACGGGGAGTTGCAATAATAAGTTTATCTTTCGATTTAACACTTGCATCAACCTCAATCATTGCTCTACCGTACAATACACATAGCAGTAGTGTACGAATCTAACATTAAAGGATTCCCAATTTTAGTAGCCATGGCACTTAACCCATCGTCCGTGTATCCCACAAACGGAACATCATGCAATTTGACCCAAACAGGCACCGATGTAATATCTTCCTTCTCGACATTAATATTAGGTGTCCATTTATTCAAAATGATTGGAACATTACGTATCATCCATGAACCCCCTTCTAAAACATCCATAACCCCATTTTCACTCGAAAACTTGAAGTAGAAAAAACCTCTTGTAGTCATCATAGTTTTTTCCAGGCCAAATTTCCGCCAAACATTCCATACAAATCTATCAACAACCGAAAATGGAAGGCGATTACCAATAAAATAACCATAAATTGTAAATTCATATTTCTTACTAGATATTCTTACAGCCTCCCTCATAATCTCCAAATCAACCCCATTTTTTGTTATAAACCGAACGAAAGTTAACTTTCCTCTTTACTTGGGGCACTTTAACCTTAGCAGCAAATGACGGTGTAGAAACCCCCTTAGAACCCATCAGCTCCTCATCCATAGTAACCTCGTTCTGCAAAAACCTACTATCACCAGAAAACAACTCTGTCTGACGACGCTTGATCTTACCCAACCATCGAGTCATATACTCCTCCATAGATTCTCCCGGAATAGTAGAAAAATCATATAGTTTTATGTTTTCACCTAACGAAGGTGATTTTAAATCAACATTATTACACCCCATATGATACGAACCTGCCGAATTTGAGGGCGAATCAAGACCATGCTTAGCTCCATCTACCGCAACACTCTTAAAGGATGGCGAAACATCTTCATCTTCCGAGACAACATGTTGTTGCGTAACACCATTGATGGATAACGCAACACCACTTGGGACCGTAACAAAAGGTTGTGCAACACAATTTGGCGTAACACAATTTGGCGCAACACAATGTGGCGTAACACAATTAGGCGCAACAGCAGATTGTAATGAAACATTAGGCGCAACAACAGGGGTGACAACCTTCTGCGCAACACCCATGCCATCAACCTCACTAGACGTAACACCATGCAGATTAGCACATGGCGCAACACCCACAGAATTTAACGAAACACTCCCATGCACACCAGATTTCACCTGCGTAACAAACCCCTCATCCCCATCTCCACTTGCAAATAAATTTCATACCGATGGCGCAACACCCACAGAATTTAACGAATCACTCCCATGCACAACAGATTGCACCTGCGCAACATAACCTTCATCCCCATCTCCACCTACAAACAAATTTCGTACCGATGACGAGTTCGTCGGATTCAATGGCACCTCATCTTTAGAATAATTCACAGGACTCCCACCTTTCGAAACAGTCGATACCGAACTGCCAGACTTCTTTTTCATACCCATGAGCGACGAAACTGATATCGCATATTTATATGTTTATTTCTATGCGATATTCGGTTGTTTTTCATAATAAACATGATGGATAGGATAGGTTTTTACATTTAATCGTGTGGAAAAGTTGTTTTGTCTATTTTATAGGTTTATACGATTGGGAAGTGGAAATGGTAGAAGAAATGAGCTTAAAAGACGAAAAATAGTGATTTTTGATGAAGAGAACGTCGCAGTATCACATCCACCGTTTTGATCATAACTTCTTCATACGATATCCGATTTAGGTGATTCAAATTGGAGAATAAAGAAGAAAGAGAGAGCCACATTTTTTAAATTTTGAATATTGGGAAATTTGGCACCCACTGCGCCGTCCTGGTCAAGTAGGACGACGCACTAGCGGGAACCGGCAACCGCCGGAGAAAAACAAAAAATCGTTGTTGGTCGCCCAAGAATCACTATATATATATATATATATATATATATATATATATATATATATATATATATATATATATATATATATATATAAGTATTCTGTATTTTTAAAAACTCGAATTAATGACCACTATTCCGTCTATCATGCTACAACACTTTCGCATACGTGAAAGAAAAAAAAGTACAAAAAGTATATTTGACAAAACTAGATAGAGGTTGAACTTAAGTTGTAGTTGTGACTTGGTATAGATATTTATAATTTTATTTTGTAGATATATTGGTTAACGGAGTTGGATATGGGTTTTATGAGTGTAAAATGACAAAGATAAACAAGTTACTAACACTTTATATTTTCAACATAATTAATTAAAAGATTATAAGCAAAAATCATTAGAGCACCCGGAGTGGGCTCGGTGTGACACTCACAACGAGCGTTGTCCTCGTTATGATACCGCCATATGTCGTCCTGGGGCTCGTTATGAGCCACCGTTGTGGTGACAACGGCTAGTTGTGAAGATTGTTTTTTTTTCCCAAACGTTCGATTTAATAATAAAAAAAAAAAATAATAAATAAATAAATAAAAAAAAAAAAAAACCTTTAAACACACACACCAACGGTCATATAACCATTGGTTTTAAAATCTTTAACTTTTTTTTTCTTCCCAAATTTCACCTATAAATACATTCACATTTTAACCAAAAAAATCACACCTTCTTTTAATCTTATTTTATCTTAATCTCAATCTCATACCATAATCTTAATCTCATACCATAATCTCAATCTCAAAATGTCTTCATCGTCTTCAAACGCTCCCAAAACAAACACAAACACACCTTCGACGCCACAATCACAAACACCCTCCGGTTTCGCAAACTACCACAATACAACAAACGCCCTATTTTCATCCCAAATACCAAACTTTAACCAACAACAACAACAACAAATTCTAAACACATTTTTAGCGCAACAAGCATCACAGCCACCTCAAGCAATGTTTAATCCCAATCAACTAGCAATGCATCAACAACTTTTGATGCAACAACAATCCCAATTTTTTCCCCAACAACAATCACAATTTTTTCCCCAACAATCCCAATTTTTCATCCCAAATACCAAACTTTAACCAACAACAACAACAACAAATTCTAAACACATTTTTAGCGCAACAAGCATCACAACCACCTCAAGCAATGTTTAATCCCAATCAACTAGCAATGCATCAACAACTTTTGATGCAACAACAATCCCAATTTTTTCCCCAACAACAATCACAATTTTTTCCCCAACAATCCCATTTTTTTCCCCAATTTCAACTGATCAATCACAAAGCCGAGTTCAAGAAATCGTTCAAGATACTGAAGACGTGATCCAAGAAACGCGACGACCCTCCACATTTAATCCCAAAAAGAAAAAGGTGTGAAAAAAGGTGGCATGGTCGGCGGCCGAGGAGGTCCTTTTGGCAAAGATGTGGCGCCACGTTTCTGAAGATTCCGACAAAGGCAACGCCCAACCCGACACAATATTTTGGAGACGGATCGTTGCGGGTTACAACGAACAAGCCAAGGGGCAAGAGTTTGTGGAGAGAAACAAGGAGTCCCTCAACAGCAAGTTCACGGCGATGAGTGCCTCGGTAAAGAATTTTATAGGCCACCATTCGGAGGCTTTAAGACTTCGGGCTAGCGGGACCGACGACTCGAAGGTTATAGAGGGGGCTCGTCAAATGTTCTTTGAGACGGAGGGTGTGCCTTTTAGGCATATGGGGGCGTGGGAAGTCTAGAGAGAACATAGCAGATGGCGTGCATTTAACAAAATAGATACTCCAGTCGCCACCGTCAACCTAGACGACGTTGACATTTCGGATGATATTTTTGCGGATGATCAACACAAAACGACCTCGAGGAAAACAAAGAGGTAGTAAAAGAAAAGAATCATCTGACGCATCCGATAAGGCACAAACATCTTTGTCGCCGGCGTTTTGTGGAGCGATCGCGGCACACTTAAGAAAAATTACAAGAACAAAAAAGGATGTCGCGAAAACAAAAAAATAGACACTCCTAACACAACAACAAGCGGCTCTCCGACAAGAACAAGCGGCTCTCCGAAAAGAACAAGCGGCTTATTCAAGTGCAAGAAGAGACGATATGTTGTTTTTTCAACAAAGCACGGATGGATTGTCACAAGCACAAGCGGAGTGGATCGAGGCCAAAAAAATAAGAATCCAACACAAATATGGAATGATTTAGCTTAGTATTTATTTTGCTTTTAATAATTTGTATTGTTTTAATTATTTGTATTGTTTTTTATTTATCTTATTTAATTGTTTTAATTATTAATTTTAATAATTTGTATTGTTTTAATTATTTATTTATATTATATAAATGTTTTAAGAAAAAAAAATTGGTCCCACAACTCTCATAATTACTTACAATCCTCATTATCATACCACCAAAAATCTCAGAATTATGATTCTCACTGTCACATCAGCAAAAATAATCACAGAATCACCGGAATCATGATTATCACTTCGGATACTCTTATAAACTTTTAAAATCGTTTTGACCAAACAAACCTAAGTTATAAGAAAGGGAATAGGTATCTCGTTATATTTGAGGTTGCCTCTAGTTGTTTTTGATTAATAATAATAATAATATATATGAAAAGATATAAGCAAATTAAAGTTAACAATAAAAATCAAACAACACAAACATCAAAACTATTCCTGTTTTGTTATCATTATCAGAATAATGACATATCCAGACTTTGTACATATATGATTATTTCTTCTCTGAAAATATCTTCAACCAATTTTATTATTTCTTTCTCTTTTTACTTATTTCATGAAACCTGATTTTGGACAATGAAGCTGGTCATCAAAGTGTCAAAATTTAATGATTGTATCTGAGTCTTAATCAAGAATCAGTAAAATATGATTAATTAGATGAAACAATTAACTATGAAAATACCCTTACCGTTTAACTATACTTTTCCTAGTTAACTACAAATTTAATGATTGTATCTCCCTCACCTTTGCTCGACCAATTAGATGCTGTTTCATTTTATATCAAAGGGTTATGTATAATAACTAACAAAACAAACTCAGCTGGTCCATCCCAGAAATTATGTATATCCATATGGACTTCGCGCACATGAAAATGTGACCCACTTTTTCTGAAAAGTCGTTACAGATTGAGTATAACACCGAATGTAAGTCCACTTCGTTTTCATCTAGCTTACTCCACAACATGATATTAACCTTCTCAAGTCATCGGGGTGTTGGTTAGGAGGTAAACTAAATCAATTTTGGTCCTCAACACCGATACCATAAATATTCCGGACAGGTCCATCTTCCATCTCCAGACACCAATCCCGTCACTAAGTTGAACATCATTGATAGTGCTTAACATGCCATTTAATTCTTCCTCTTCATGTCCCCCTAAAACAGCTTTTCTCCATTGCCATGTGTTATCACCCAGGAGTCTTATACGTTCATTTACCATTGCTTCTTTATTAGTTTCTAATGCAAATAAACGAGGAAAAGTATGACCCAGTCTTTGATTGCCACACCGATAATCAGACCAATATCTTGTAGACGTCCCTGAGTTTTCACTTTAAAGAATGACGTCGAGAAGGTAATGTCTAAACTATCCACTTCAGGACCTATCTTTAAAATATTATTCCATATGTTTATTTCTCTCAAAGCCACCATTAAGCCCGTATAATGTTTGAATCAGTCGAACCCAAGGGGAATCAACCTCGAGCAAGAATCTCCATCTCCATTTTGCAAGCAAGCTGATTTTGGCTGCATATAAACTACCAATCCCTAGTCCACCTTTCTTTGCTTGAGCGCAAACTGATTTCCAAGAAACCCAAGCTATCTTTTTTTCCTCTTGAGAACCGCCCCAAAAGAACGACATCTCAAGCTCTCTAATTCAATATGTTTAATGGATTGTTCCCGAAAGCACAATAAGGGTGCATTTATCACAAAGGAGAAAAAAGCAGTAGATAACGACATTTACAAGAGATCATAAGGATCATGTAAGCAATGAACATGAAAAACAAACAGGTGATGCTTAGGATGGAGTGTAGAAGCAAATTTGCGATATTCAGAAAATAGTAAAGGACCATTCAAAATGACATATAAGGTATTATTATTCAAACATGAAGCATCAAACAACATACAGTAAAAACTGAGCATAAAAGAAAATGATATCAGTTAACAAAACATTTATTGTTGCTAACAATGTTCAAATCAAAAGAAAGGGTACATCCTCGCCTTTACCCAATTATTACCAAACGATGGTTGGTAATGCAAAATGAACAAACTAGGGTAATGTACGCTGCTGGAGAGGCAATGCTCCGAGGGCTTCGCGTTCTGCTCTCTCCCTCTCTACCTGCAAGGCATATCCTCGTTTCAGATAAAAAGCATTCATCAAACAACATTCATAACCCAAATTATTTATTTGGTAGGTTAATCGGATACAATGGTTCATCTTTATCTTAAACCGTAACATATTCAAATTCTTATTGCAAAAATACGATATTTCATTTCAAGTCATCAAACTTTAAAAGTCTAAACAGTGAGAAATTTATAAAGATTATACATTGTTGAAATTAAGAAAGATAAAGAGAAAGAAAACTAGTTCACTAAAGCATTTAAAAGCATGCAAGAATTTATGTGGATCCCCAAATTTAAAATCCAATTTAACACTCGATAGGGGTTTTTCGGCATCAAGAACCTAAAATCGGGAGCCAAAATTGATAGTCCTGGTTTGGTGCTAAATGGTTGGTCACACCCCTTTCGAGAATGACCGATATGTAACGTAACCATCAACATATACACTGATCACATAAGTTTGTATACTTCGTTTCTGATAAGTACATGAGAATATATATTAACATGGTATGATTTTTTTTATAAATGAAAACAAATGCATCAGAGATGATTATCCACTTTTGCAGTTTTAAATCCAGTATACCTTTGGATAAGTTAACTCAAGAGATCAACAGGTTTAGCTGCCATAAACTTCTTTACGTAGATTAATAGCTTTTAAAGATAGATTAAAAAAGCATAATTATTATTTTATAAATTTATACATGTCCTGTTGTCTAAAAAAGAAAAACATATGCAGAGGGGTGATGCATAAATAGTGGATGAAGATCTTAACAATGGGGAAAGAAGTACATAAGAATATATAGCCACATATTTATATTAGGATAAGTTGGAATACAATTAATTCTTACTATTTTAAATGTAAGTAACTTCAACCATTGAATGGTTAACTAATTTGTGAAAAAAAACACCCGTCGATGAGTCGCCTTCATTATTGTGGATGCAAATATTCTCACCAATGACTAGTGTTTCTTTAGTGTGACACCCTATAAAAAAAATCTTTTATTGCTTTCCTAAAATATACTCTGTACATCAGTTCTAAAGAGCATAGATAAATCAATAAGCAAACACTCAACCTCCAAACTACAATGAACCTAACCAAACTACAACTGAACCTAACCAAACTACAACTGAACCTAACCAAAAGTCCGTGTGCGAATGATTTTTTCGGTACCGTCTTTCCCAATTGGTAAGATATTCATCCAATATTTACACATCACCCCTGTGCGAATGATTTTATTTTCTAGAACAACAGGATATAAGATAAAATTTTCAAAATAACAATAATGCTTTTATAACTATATTTAAAAGCTATTAATCCACGTAAAGAGGTTTATGGCAACTAATCTGTTCATCTCTTGAATTAACTTATCTAAGGTTATTCTATTTTTAAAACTGCCAAAGTGGATAATAATCTCTTATTTTTTCCACTACGAAAGTCAAGGACTTGCAGTTGGTTCTCCAAAACTGAACGAATGAACGAAAACAGATTTTAGGTAAAACTTACTATTCTCTATGCACAAAACCTTCAATATCATTTTTTTGAAATTATCATAATATTCAGATATCTCACAAATTATACATAAACAGTGAAATCCCATACAAAAAATAACCTTTTTTTCCAGATACCATTTTGATATGTTAAGCAACCCGTCCATTTTACTACCTCCAACAATAACATTGTCCCCATTTCTTTTGGCTATACAATTTTTGCACATAGTGCCAAGTCCTAGTTCTAGGCAGATCTAGATGTATCACTTTATAGTAAAGCTTCATTTTATAAACCAACCACAACTTAAGACATAAACTCGTTATCTTTCGTAGACGATAGATACATCAGAAAATGACTAGTTAAAACATAGAAACAGCGTGATATGTTTCAAGTAAAATATTACCAGAGCAAGCATATCGGTGAGATAACTGCGAAAAGGGGTCTGTTGGGCTTCGAGTTCTTTAGGAAGATAGTCATGTTTCATGGACAGATCCATAGCTCGCAAAAGGCGTTGATTTCTAGCATCAACGATTTCACGAGGAAGCCTTGCAAGTGCTTCTTTTATATCCAATGATTCCATTGGATCATACAAATCATCATATCGTAACCCTATTTTTCATCAATCAATTTAGATTCATTTCCAAATACTTTTAATAAAAATAAACAAATAATAAAACTGACCGAATTTGCGAAGACGATTTGCGATTGTTTTCTTGTGAAGAGCCGCGAACCAGTTTTTCTTTGGATCTAAAATCGCCTTTACCAATTTCGATGTCGCCATTTCGCCTGATTATTATTTTTTGTTTTCTCTCTCTCTCAGATTTCAATAATCTTTTCTGGATGGAAAATTTACAAGATAAGATTGCTTCAAGCCCAATTCACGGCCCAATCCAATAACCAACAAATTATATATGGGAAAATCACCAAAATAACAAAAGGGATATGGTATTTTTCAAAATGTCAAAATCTACAAAATAAAATTATAAAATATCATGGAGTTCACATATGCTACATGGATGCGAACTCCATGTAGCATATGTGAACTCTGTGATCCTTTGTGATTTTTTGCGTTTTGTTGTATTTCACACTATATTTGTTAATGGAACCACTTAATACATTAAAATATTACATTTTGGAACATAGAAATACATCATATTACAAATAACTAATCATCCTATAAATTATAGACCGATGCTTGAGACGACTGAGTAGGGTTTTTTTTTCCACGAGACGTTGAAGCAGCTTTTGTTGAACAGGAGGTTGAAGGTTGGCTTGAACTTTGGTATTATCGGATCTTTGCACTACATATCTTTCTAGTGTGACCTTTTTTCTTACAACGGTCACATGTCACTTGTTCCCCACTTTGTGACATTCGCGAATTTCACGGTATTATTCTATCGTTCCGTATTCGTTTTATTTATTTATGTTCGTGTTTTGACCCTATTGTATTTCTTTTATGATTTATCGTATTCGTATTTTATGAGTATCGTATTCGTATTTCTCGTATTTTATGGGTATCGTAATTGTATTTTATGTGTATTTACGTTTATCGGGTATATAGTATGTGATTCAAATCTTTATGTCGGGAACGTATAGTCTTAAGTGCCTTTAGTATAAGTCTAGTATGCTCTTATGATAAGTTTAGGGGAATTATGCCTTAATTATACGATTAAGATTAACGTTTAAAAAGTATTTTATTTTTAGTCTTTTCGGAAATTTATTACAAAACTAGTCCTATGGGTGAAATTCCATTACAAATCTAGTCCTTGTCATATTTTTATTACAAAAATCGTCCCTACCTACCCCTTTGTCTTATTAGACAACAACCTTTTTGTCTTTATTCTCATTTATCACCTACACCTTCTCTCTCTAACTTCTCTCTCAAGAAATCACCATAAACCCTCCACCTTCTCTCTAACTTTTCCGGCGATCCGACCGTTGGATTTCCAATCCGAGACCGGATTATTGATCACCATCATCATCTTCATCTATCCTCCAAGTTTCATTACGATCAAGTAAGTATTCCTTCATTTTTGTTTTAAACTTTATTCTATTTTGAGTCAATCCTGAAACTATCACTTCTCACCGTCAAAACTTGGATTTTATTTAAGATTATTGTATGTAATCATATTCTGGACATAGGGTTCCAATTTGGGGTCAAATAGACATCTAGAACACTCAGAAATCGATTCCCGAATGTTATTTTTCGTGAAAATCCAGTTACGGCACGTAACTGTAGTTACATGCACGTAACTGACCTATTACGCACGTAACAAACATCCTGATCACGTAACTTCATAATTTCGCACGTAATTGCTCAATTACGTGACTTCCATGTCACGTAACTTCGCTTGATGATCACGTAATAGACTTGACTTGCACGTAACTCACATAGATCCCGTAACTCTTGCCCATTCACGTAATTCTCTTGTTGATTCACGTAATTAACTAGTTTAACACGTAATTATGGTGTATGTCACGTAATTGTCCAAATTCAAGTAACTAATCACGTAATTATGGTGTATGTCACGTAATTGTCCAAATTCAAGTAACTAATCACGTAATTATGGTGTATGTCACGTAATTCTTGCTATGGTCACGTATTTAGTCAAGTAACTCCTTGTTTTGTCCCGTAACTCTCGTATAACACGTAACTTGATACTTACGTGACTTGTAGTGCACGTAAGTATGAGGATCACGTATCTAGTCCGTTGACTTTCCGAAACGTTTATAATCCCGTTATGGCGATATTCCTATTGGTCATTTCAAAACCCGTATAAAACGTTAATCATTAAGGCATAAACCTACTAGACTTAGAGATACTTAGACATGTTTTATTTACGTGATGTATAGGGCACTTAGACGTTGGAGCCTGACGGTATTGTAGTATTTCCCGACATATAGAGATTTGGATTGCTTTGCTATACTGTGAGTTATTCGTTGCCCTTTTTACTGCTTTTACATTTTTGGGCATGATTAGCGTTAAACTAATGTATTTTTGGTATGTATGTATTATGGATATGTATTGTGGATATGATGCTTTAGATGGTCTTACCCAAACTCGTACCGCCTTTGTGGTAGTATGAGGCCCCGTATACACACCTGTTAGCTATTAGCCGCCGGTTCGTATATATAGCGCTATATGGGTCTAACAAACCCTCATTTCTAACACGTTATTATGATGTGGGATGAGCCCTGTCCGTGTTAGTAATGTTATGACCGATTATTTCCGAGAACAACCTAGCTTAAGACACTAGGTGGGGTTAGTTGCCAGTATTGTTAAGGGTCAGGTGTATCGTATGTTCCTAAAGCTGTTAACTATCCAGTATGTATTTTATGATATGATTATGGTATTTTTATGGGATATGTATGAATATTTTATCGAAAGGTTTTGTATACTTCAAATATATTTTGAAATATCTTTTCAAAAGGACTTATCTTCAAATCTTATCTTTTGGGTCAAAACTTATTGAAAACTTTTATACTAATATGTTTTCATTTACTATTGCGAATAATTCACCAACTTTATGTTGACGTCGTATTTTAACGCTTTTCAGGGATTTGAGGTTACTCTATTTTGACGTTATGCTTGCTTGGCTACGTGGATCTTTTGCCTGGAATTTGTTTTGATATTGTAATTCCTTAGTATCCCAAACTCTGTAGACGTATTTTGATAATATTCGGATGAATGTAATAAGTATTTTACTTCAAACTCTTTTATCTATGTTGATTATGTATGGAATACTTATGTTTGATGTAACCTTTGAATCTCTGATACCGTATACACTGTACACCTCGGTTCCGCCATTTATGCGGGGTGTGACAGAAGTTGGTATCAGAGCCAATGGTTATAGCGAACTAAGTGACCTTACGGAATCACTTAGACTATGACCTAGGCTTTTGGACCTATCTGATTTACTCTATGTGCGCATTTCTTTCTTTTGTGGGCCTGTATGTGATTCGTATGCTTTATGTGCTTTTGTTCTGCTTTTTATGTTTTGAGGCCTGCTTGTTTTAGTCGCACATACAGTTTATCGTTCTGATTTATTCCGTTTGATATTCGTAGAAGATGCCGCCTAAGAGAACTTCTACTAGGGCTACTCCTGCCGTCACTGCTCCGAGAAGGTCGGCAAGGCGAGGTCGCGCCAGTGCGAGAGCGGGTGCTACGCCGCAGAATACCACTGTTGTCCCCAATGCTACTTCCACTACTCTGAACATCAGTTAACTGATTGCGGAGCAGATTGCAGCAGCTATCCCAGTGATTGTGGCACAGCTTAAGGAGACACCGGTGCAAGATGCTGACCTAGGGTTTGAAGAACCTGTGATGCAAGATATTGGAGCAGAAGGTATGGCGTCTGGGAGCGATGGTTCCGATGTGGGTAGAGCAGTGCACGTAGGAGTCGGTGGACCAAGTATTGTTATTGAAGATCCACCCCGAGGCTGTTCGTATAAAGCCTTCCTGGATTGCAGACCTACTGAATTTAGGGGTACTGAAGATGCTGTTGCTACCCTGCAGTGGTTTGAGAGGATGGAGTCGGTATTTGATGTATCGGGATGTGCCGATGAGAGCCGAGTTAAGTATGCTACATATCTGTTCCAGGGTAAAGCCCTCACTTGGTGGAACTCTGTGAAGAAGGTTCAGGGTCGAGCTGCTATTACCTTGATGACATGGGAAAATCTGAAGGTTTTGATGAGGAAAGAGTATGTGCCGTCTTCTGAGACGCAAAGATTGGAGAACGAGCTGTGGAACCTGACTATGCAAGGTTCTGATTATCGTGGGTATGTGAATCGCTTCTACGATCTATGTGTTTTGGCTCCTCGTCTGGTTCGCACTGAGAATGAGAGGATTGAACGCTTCACTCATGGGTTGCCCCAAACTATGCGAGATCACATTATCTCTAACTATCCGGGTACTCTTCAGAGTGCGGTCGATATTGCTGGTCGGTTGACCGCAAGTGCGATCCGTGCTGGTACTCTACAGCCGGTAGTGAGCCGAAGAGATTCTGGTCGATCTGACAGAAGAAATGTGGGTAATTCGAGGAAGAGAAGCCGTAGTCAAGATCAGAGACCTCAACATCCTCAGGTGTATGCGTTGACGGGTGCTGGAACTGGTTATCAGGGCGTGCGCCCTAAGTGTGATACTTGTGGCAGTGCTCATGCGACAAATGTAGCGTGTTGGGTTTGTAAACGCTGCAAAAAGTTAGGCCACACTGAGCAATATTGTAGAAGAGCTGCTGGAGCATGTTATGAATGTGGAGAAGTGGGTCACCACCGTCAGCAGTGTCCCAAGCTTGCATCATCTACTTCCCTTCCTACTCCTGGTTCTGGTACTGGTGCTAGAGGAAATCCTGCTAAGAGCCGAGCTTTCGCTATGGAATCTGCTGAAGCTCATCAGGATCCTACCGTAGTCACTGGTACATTTCTTGTTGACGATTATCCTGCTTTTGTATTGTTTGATTCGGGTGCCGATAGAAGCTTTATTTCTAGTGACTTTCGCCCCTTAGTAAACCGTGCTTCTAGTCCCTTAGAGCCTGCTTATGAAGTAGAGATAGCTGATGGTAGATGTGCCTGTGTTAGAGAAGTTATTCGTGATATTCCCCTCGTATTAGCCGATATTCCTTTTTCCATCGACCTTATTCCTATGAAACTCGGTAGTTTCGATGTCGTAGTCGGTATGGATTGGTTAGCGAAGCATAAAGGAGAAATAGTCTGTTATGAGAAGCTTATTCGTATTCAGAAGCCGGATGGAGATCAGTTGATTGTACACGGAGACAAGGCTGGGAAACGCCTTAAAGTCATTTCGAGTTTGAAAGTTCGCGAGTATGTCCGTCAGGGTTGTTCCTTATATCTCGCTCATTTGGTGAAGAAAGATTCTGCGATAAAGATTGATGGTGTACCGATCGTTCGCGAGTATTCTGACGTTTTTCCCGACGATTTACCTGGAGTCCCTCCCCAGAGACAAACCGACTTTCGTATTGATCTTATTCCTGGAGCAGCGCCTGTTGCTAAAGCTCCGTATCGTTTGGCTCCTTCCGAGATGCTCGAGTTGTCGAAACAAATTCAGGAACTGGTCGATAAGGGTTTTATCCGTCCTAGTTTCTGTGGGGTGCTCCTGTTCTCTTTGTTAAGAAGAAGGATGGCTCCATGCGTTTATGTATTGATTATCGGGAGTTAAACAAGTTGACTGTGAAGAACCGTTATCCCCTTCCTCGTATTGATGACTTATTCGATCAACTTCAGGGTTCTTGCTATTTCTCTAAGATCGATCTTCGCTCTGGTTATCATCAGTTGAGAGTTCGAGAAGATGATATACCTAAGACTGCTTTTCGTACTCGGTATGGTCATTACGAGTTCATGGTAATGCCGTTTGGTATGACAAACGCCCCCGCAGCATTCATGGAACTAATGAACCGTATTTGTCGTCCGTATCTTGACAAATTCGTTATCGTATTCATCGATGACATTCTATCTATTCCCGAAGTCGCAAGGAACATGAAGAGCATTTGCGTCTTGTTCTAGAAGTGCTTCGAAAAGAGAAGTTGTATGCGAAATTCTCTAAGTGCGAGTTCTGGTTATCCGAAGTTCAATTCCTTGGCCACTGGAAGGGTATTCATGTTGATCCTGCTAAGATTGAAGCTGTTAAAGTTGGGTTGCACCGAAGTCACCAACCGAAATCCGTTCATTTTTGGGTCTTGCTGGGTATTATCGCCGATTCATCGAGAACTTCTCCAAGATCGCTTCACCTATGACAAAGCTGACACAGAAGAGCGAACCATTCGTTGGGGTTC
>CAJVGC010000590.1:60251058-60274751 GCA_910822075.1 Senecio squalidus | reverse complement strand
TTGAGTAGTACTTTATTTGTTATGGTTTTTTATGTATATTTGGTTATGGATTTTTGCTTAGAATATGGTTATGGATTTTGTGTGATTTTGGTTATGTAGTATAACTTACATAAAACATAAAACATAAATAAGTAAATAAAAACATTACATAATACATAAATAAAAAGAACAGGACGTAAAGTGTCTAATGTAGTCAATTATGCGAAATCCGTACAAAAAGCTAACATATTTTTATGCGAAATCCGTACAATAAATTAATATTAGAAATGACATTTACACGTACTTCGCATAAATTAATAATGCGAGGTGTAATCAATTATGCGAAATCCGTACAAAATGTACATTCAACGGTCAAATTACAGTGTTATGTCAAATCAAACCTACATTTCGTACAAAAAGTAAAGTCAACGGTTAAAATTACAGTGTCTAGTCATATTATAATAATTCACCTCGCATAAATGAATAATATGAGGTGTAATCAATTATGGAGATCTGTACAAAAAGTACATTCGACGGTCAAAATTACAATGTCTAGTCTTTTCAAATTTAATATTCGTAACAATAGTACATTCAAAGGTCTATTTAAGCATCACAAAAGCTAGCTATTTTTATCTTCAAATTCAAATAACATATTTTCCATTTACACACAACCATAATGAATTCAAACACAACGAAGACTAAGGCTTGAAGATCTCATTGATGAACTCGTCAATCTAGACGAACGAAGACACGTACTGTGCAACGAAATTGATCAACTCCTATACGATATTCAACAACATGAAACAGAATCTTCCCAAAATATGGATAGCAATGAACAACCAATTGTCTTAGCGGAAACTGCTGAAGAATTTTTTCTTCAAGGGGATAGAGGGAAAGGTGACGAAGAACAATATTACAATATTGTTTATTAGGAAAAGTTTTAAGTGTTGTAGAAGGTTCTGGGGGTTTTGTTGGACGCACGCAAAACAATGCTTTATGGGAGATGGTAACTTTGCATTTTTAAATTTTATAAATACCAAATTAGCGTTGAATCTTGATTATAAATTGTTTGTTTGTTTTATGAATAACAAACATATGATGCTTGGATAAGACGGTCACAAGTACTTCATAAAAATGAGCACTAGTTCCTTCTACAACTTAAGATATCCACTCTTGAATTGACTATTTTTGACAGAGAATTAACAGAGGTTTGGATGCCCATCGGTCTCATATCATGACTTATTACGAAGAAAACCTCGTAAGGTTTTTGGAAGAAATCAATTATACGAGTAGAGGAGCTACACTTAATGCCCGAAAACCATTTGGATATGTCGCCAAAGTTACCCAATATCCAAATAGTAGACAAAATTCAGCTTTGTTTATCTGCTTGTTTATACATTACATACTAACCAATGAAACAAGGGAGATAGTTATTGTTGATGTCTAACGAGCAAGTGGATGTATTGAGGAGAAGGGATGGAAAAAGCTTTCTATGCAACACATTGGATAGAAAACTTTCTTGTATTTATTTTTAGTTGTTGTCTTATTTAAATTACTAGGCGTATTCCCGCGCGTTGCGCGGTGACAATTTCTAAAGAGATTTGTCACGAACAATGATCAGAATCGGGAGTTCGAACAATATGAATCTGAAACTGAATTATAACAATATTGATGTGACCACTCAAATAGCTAAGGGATTGACTACAAAAGTCAAACTTTTCAAATACATATGTAAAAATAAAAAGACATTCCTACGTACAGTATTAAATATTAGATTAGATACATATATAATTCAGCAAAGTGCTGCATATTTTCAAGTAAGGTATAGAAAGAATATAACATGTTGTATCACTTGTCTAATCAACAACATGCACATGGACCCTATACCTGCAACAACGAAAACAGACATTACAAAAGGCAATAATTGGGTAGGTTAATACCATAGTCCCTACATAAAACAACTCAAAAAACCAACCTTATCATAGGGTACTTGCAAAAGTCATTGAAAAGATCACAAAAAAACAAACCATCGTTTACAACTAACTCTTTGTTGCACTCTCCACAACTCTTGTAGCACCAACCGGATTGAGTATATAGACGATCAACTGTTGCCAAAACAGTGAAAACATGACGACCAACTATTGCCAAAATAGTGAAAACATGGTCAGTTACACATTTATAATAATATATAAAAGGTTTCCATCGTTGTACATAAAAAACATGGTAGAAATTATTGTATATTAACTGTTTTCGTGGCGTACCCTTTTTCCGGCTTTTCAAATTTTCAAACAAATTAGAAATTACCTCATCATCAGTTATAACCATCTCCAACCCAAGTAAGACATCACCGAATTTCGTATTTACTGCCTCCCACATTCTACAAATACTTACATGAACAACCCAATCTTCTCTAGTTGGGTCAAGGGCGCCAATCTTGGAGTGAGACATGTTTTTCGAAAGAGACATAATTGTACGTGGTTATGTGGTTTGTTGATGCAAAAGAACTTATATAGAAAAACACAAAACCACCATTATACCTTACATTATGATAATTAAAACACAGGGCAACCAAAGAGTCAGACGTTTCAAATGTGTTATTAACTTAGGGTAACTGAACAGTTTAAATATCATTATACCTCACATTATGGTAATTAAAACACAGGGCAACCAAAGAGTCAGGAGTTTCGTGTTATTAACTTAGGGTAACTAAACAGTCTAAAAAATCATTATATCTCACATTATGGTAATTAAAACACAGGGCAATATCTCAAACATTAGCTATCCGACGACTCTCTATTATAAGTAATTATACCTCACATTATGGTAATTAAAACACAGGGCAACCAAAGAGTCAGGAGTTTCGTGTTATTAACTTAGGGTAACTAAACAGTCTAAAAAATCATTATATCTCACATTATGGTAATTAAAACACAGGGCAACCAAAGAGTCAGGAATATCATTATACCTCACATTATGGTAATTAAAACACAGGCAACTAAAGAGTCAGAAGTTTCAAATGTGTTATTAACTTAGGGTAACTGAACAGTTTACGTATCATTATACCTCTCATTATGGTAATTAAAACACAGGGCAACTAAAGAGTCAGGAGTTTCAAATGCATACCATTCCACTATTTGGAATATCTCAAACATTAGCGGGCAATATCTCAAACATTAGCTATCCGACGACTCTCTATTATAAGTAATTATACCTCACATTATGGTAATTAAAATACAGGGCAACCAAAGAGTCAGGAGTTTCGTGTTATTAACTCAGGGTAACTAAACAGTCTAAAAAATCATTATATCTCACATTATGGTAATTAAAACACAGGGCAACCAAAGAGTCAGGAATATCATTATACCTCACATTATGGTAATTAAAACACAGTAATTAAAACATAGGGCAACCAAAGAGTCAGGAGTTTCAAATGTATAAGTATGCATTAATCATATTATGTATTAAAACATAGGGCAACCAAAGAGTCGGAGTTTCAAATGTATTATGGTAATTAAAAAATAGGCACCAAGAGTCAGGAGTTTCAATGCATAGTATGCCATCAATCACATTATGGTAATTAAACATAGGGTAAACAGAGTCAGGAGTTTCAAATGCATACTTCCACTATTGGAAATCCGAATATTAGCCATCCGACGATCCTCCATTATAAGTAAATATAGATTTTCTTAGTTATGCTCTTGTATTTTCAAATTATGTTGTTTCTTGAAATAAAGCTCTATTAATAAAGTTGATTGTATTTTCAATTGTGTTTTTTAAATTTTAAATATTAAAAATTGAGTTTTTTAAATCAAACACATTTATTCAACTTAAGTAACAAACAAAATCACAGTGGTTATGTCAAGAAAACTTAATCATTTCGTACAAAAAGTAAATTCAACGGTCAAAATTACATGTTATGTCAAATCAAACTTACGTTTCGTATAAAAAGTAAATTCAAACGGTCAAAATTACAATGTCTCGTCATATCGTAATAATCACCGCGCATAAATGAGTAATGCGAGTGTAATCAATTATGCGAGATCCGTACAAAAATTACATTCAACGGTCAAAATTACAGTGTTATGTCAAATCAAACATACATTTCGTACAAAAAGTAATTCACGATCAAAATTATAGTGTATGTCAATCAAACTTACATTTAGTACAAAAAATTCACGATCAAATTACAGTGTCTAATCATATCATAATAATTCACCTTGCATAAATGAATAATGAAAGGTGTAATCAATTATGCGAGATCCGTTCAAAAAGTACATTCAACAATTCAAAAGTAGTGTTATGTCAAATCAAACTTACATTCGTACACAAAGTAAATTCAATGAAATAATCAACGTACATTGAGTCTTCTATATAAGCACACACAAATCAATGTGAATTCAACATCTTACAACAATCTATCTCATTCCTATTTCATCTCATTCTTGTTTCATCTTTTTACAACAATCACACATAAAAACCATGAATCCAAATCCACAAAAAAACTAAGATATGTTTGTATGAGAGGGGTGTGGGAGCTAGTAGACGGAGCGGTCCATTATCTTCCTAAAGAGTTATTCAAACGTAGCCTTTATATACTTATTGATTTTACATTTTCGTCGTTGATAGCTAGTATAGCAGTAAAGTTATCTTTGAATGCTAACTCGGGTTTCAGGTTAACATACAAATCGGGTGATGATCTATTAGAGGTTGGTGATGATGATGCTGCAATAGAATTCCATTTCTATGTTGTTCAATAACCCTAATCTAATAGTTACACTATTTGTCGTGAATTCAAAATACGAATGACAGAGACAAAGTCGAAACAGAAGTTCACCTATCCCAATTTGCATGGCATCGAATCGTTTCACAAGTGACCAGTTCCAACAAAACTATCAATCTCATTAGGGTCCATGACACATATGAGTATCACACTCTCAATATCATTATGTCATGACCCAAACTGATTTTCATAACTCTAACATCATTATGCGAATCACCAACATGGGTTTTCAAAACTCCCAAGATTTTGATATGGTGTTCCAGAATACGATTATATCTGTTGACCAACATGTTGAGTATATTTATGAAAACATTTCAAAACCAACAAAAAATGATTTTCAAAACCACCAAAGATGATTTTCAAAACCACATAATGATATTCAAACCAGAAAACAATTTTCAAAACTCCCAAAAATACATTTTTCCGGGATATGATTATTCCCTTAGAAAAAAAGATTGTTTCAGCAAATGATTCAAGGGATGATTAAGGTTTTTCAGACGAGGAAAAATCTAGCTTAATCGTCCGAAAGTAGCGATGATGAAGATAACCCCATTCTTCAAGTGCCCGAAAATGTGTTCAGGGACATGCCCCCAATTCCTGAAACACCTGCCCCATTTAAGCCTCCATCAAAACCTCTTAGATATAACCCTTCTAAACATGTCAAATTACGTGATATTTTCGATAACAAAGAAAAATTAAAAATCGCTTTAGGGTTAAAATGTATAAAAGAAGGTTTCCAAATAAAAGTTAAAAGACCAAGTAAAACAAGATTTGAGGGAGAATGTAAATTTGAAAAATGTGAGTGGTTCTTGTTAGCCACAAAATAAGGAATCTTGAGTCTTTTGTAGTTAAAAGTTAACCGATAGACATACATGTTCAAAACTCAAATTCATCCAATCATCGACAAGCAACACAAGAAGTCTTGACATGTTTAATAAAAGAGGCACTTGAAGATCCAAGCAGGAAATACAATGGAAGAGACATTATCACGGACATGCGTGTTAATCATAATTCGGGAACCCAAAAGAATCATTTGCTCAACTACCAATTTATCTACACAATTTGATCCAACAAAATTCGGGAACCATAACACATATGACGAGGGACCATGAAAAGCGTTTTGAATGCTATTTGTTGCAATCGGTGAATCGGTAAGAGTTTTTAAGTTATTTTTGTTAATTATTATTATTATTCGTGATATCTCCTCATACTAATGTATCAAAATCTATTTCTTTACAGCTTCGCAGTTTTGTCGAAACATGTCGTCCGATAATTGTAATAAACGAGGCCCACCTTAAAGGAAGATATCAAGACACAATGTTTGTTGCAGTAGCTATGGATGGGAACAACAATATTCTTCCTATCGCATATGGAGTGGAGGCGACAAAGAGTGGATATGGTTGGACCTTGTTTTTGTCGAAGGTTAGAGAATGCTTGGGTCAGATCGATAACTTGGTATTTATCTCCGATAGAGCAAGTTCTATTGACCTTGCAATACGAAAATGTACCCATATGCTCTTCACGAAATGTTTTGTCGACATTTGTGCATGAACTTACGAATTAAGTCACAAGCAAATGAAGACAACGAATATCATTTGGAAGACATGTAAGGCATACAGGAAATCGGACTTTCTGGAGGCATTTAGGCAACTACAACTAATTATTCCTGCCAAATCAAGGAAAATTATTGATAACTTATAAGGCAAAATGGTCAAGGGCTTATTTCCCCAGAGATCGTTATAACCTTATGACGTCTAGCAGTTTGAATCTCTAAAAATGGTACCATGAACATCGCAAAATTACAGGTAATTCTTTGTCGTCTCATAATAAGTATGATTTCCTATTTTAATAACTTACTATATTTTTATTTATTTTTAACAGAGGATTTGGATCAACCATTACATCGTGCTACATAAATTAAATATATATAAAAAGAGGCTCCGGATGAAAACCATACCAATTAATGACTACACGTTTTGAGGTGATAGACAACAAGAAAAATGAAGTGTCACTATTCGTGATAAGAATGCACCTGTCATGTTCGGCAAAAGTCTGGTATACCTTGTTCACACCTTGTAGCAGCTTTAAATTTTATGAAAATGGAACATGATGTCGCGGGTTGGGCAGAACATTGGTTCAAGGCAGAAAATTAAACTATCCATTTCCTAGTTGGACATCCGTCTGATTGTTGCGCCAAAATAAGATCCCATCCATCACCCCCACCATGGAAAGGACAGACGGGTAGTCCAAAAAACAAAGACCGTATACTATCGCAAGGGGAGACAAAACAAGTGGGGAACAAGTGACATGTGACCGTTGTAAGAAAAAAGGTCACACTAGAAAGATATGTAGTGCAAAGATCCGATAATACCAAAGTTCAAGCCAACCTTCAACCTCCTGTTCAACAAAAGCTGCTTCAACGTCTCGTGGAAAAAAAAACCCTACTCAGTCGTCTCAAGCATACGGTCTATAATTTATAGCGATGATTAGTTATTTTGTATATAGATTATTTCTATGTTCCAAAATGTAATATTTTAAGTGTATTAGTGGTTCCATTACAAACATAGGTGTGAAATACAACAAAAACGCAAAAAATCACAAAAAGATCACAGAGGTTCACAATATGCTACATGGACGTTCGCATCCGTGTACATATGTGAACTGCCATGATATTTATATTTTATTTTGTAGATTTTGGACATTTTTAAAAAAATACCATATCCCTTTTTGTTATTTTGGGTGATTGTTTCCCATATATAATTTGTTGGTATATTGGATTGGGCCGTGAATTGGGCTTGAAAGCAATCTATACTTGTAAATTTTCCATCCAGAAAAAGATTATTGAAATCTGAGAGAGAGAGAAAACAAAAAAATAATAATCAGGCGAATGGCGACATCGAAAATTGGTAAAGGGCGATTTTTAGATCCAAAAGAAAAACTGGTTCCGCGGCTCTTCACAGAGAAACAATCGCAATCGTCTTCGCAAATTCGTCAGTTTTACTATTTGTTTATTTTATTAAAAAGTATTTGAAGATGATCTAAATTGATTGATGAAAAATAGGGTTACGATATGATGATTTGTATATCCAATGGAATCATTGGATATAAAGAAGCTCATTGCCAGGCTTCCTCGTGAAATCGTTGATGCTAGAAATCAACGCCTTTTGCGAGCTATGGATCTCTCCATGAACATGACTATCTTCCTAAAAGAACTCGACAGACCAACAGACCCCTTTTCGCAGTTGATCTCACCGATAGGCTTGCTCTGGTAATATTTTATATCACTTACTTCACGCTGTTTTCTATGTTTAAACTAGTCATTTTCCTGATGTATCTATCGTCTACGAAAGATAACGAGTTTATGTCTTAAGTTGTGGTTGGTTTATAAAATGAAGCTTTACTATAAAGTGATACATCTAGATCTGCCTAGAAACTAGGACTTGGCACTATGTGCAAAAATTGTATAGCCCAAAAGAAATGGGGACAATGTTATTGTGGAGGTAGTAAAATGGACGGGTTGCTTAACATATCAAAATGGTATCTGGAAAAAAGGTTATTTTTGTATGGGATTTCACTGTTTATGTATAATTTGTGAGATATCTGAATATTATGATAATTTCAAAAAAATGATATTGAAGGTTTTGTGCATAGAGAATAGTAAGTTTTACCTAAAATCTGTTTTCGTTCATACTTCGTTCAGTTTTGGAGAACCAAACTGCAAGTCCTTGACTTTCGTAAGTGGAAAAAAATAAGAGATTATTATCCACTTTGGCAGTTTTAAAAATAGAATAACCTTAGATATTAATTCAAGAGATGACCAGATTAGTTGCCATAAACCTCTTTACGTGGATTAATAGCTTTTAAATATAGTTATAAAAGCATTATTGTTATTTTGAAATTTTATCTTATATCCTGTTGTTCTAGAAAATAAA
Source organism: Senecio squalidus (assembly GCA_910822075.1). NCBI lineage: Eukaryota > Viridiplantae > Streptophyta > Magnoliopsida > Asterales > Asteraceae > Senecio > Senecio squalidus. The sequence continues at coordinate 60,266,060 of CAJVGC010000590.1, read as the reverse complement.
ATCATTCGCACAGGGGGTGATGTGTAAATATTGGATGAATATCTTACCAATTGGGAAAGACGAGGTACCGAAAAAAATCATTCGCACACGGACTTTTGGTTAGGTTCAGTTGTAGTTTGGTTAGGTTCAGTTGTAGTTTTGGTTAGGTTCAGTTGTAGTTTGGAGGTTGAGTGTTTGCTTATTGATTTATCTATGCTCTTTAGAACTGATGTACAGAGTATATTTGAGGAAAGCAATAAAAGATTTTTTTTATAGGGTGTCACACTAAGAAACACTAGTCATTGGTGGAGAATATTTGCATCCACAATAATGAAGGCGACTCATCGACGGGGTTTTTTTTTTCAGCAAATTAGTTAACCATTCAATGGTTGAAGTTACTTACATTTAAAATAGTAAGAATTAATTGTATTCCAACTTATCCTAATATAAATATGTGGCTATATATTCTTATGTACTTCTTTCCCCATTGTTAAGATCTTCATCCACTATTTATGCATCACCCCTCTGCATATGTTGTTCTTTTTTAGACAACAGGACATGTATAAATTTAATAAAATATAAGTATAGCTTTTTTTAAAATCTATCTTTAAAAGCTTTAATGCTACGTAAAGAAGTTTATGGCAGCTAAACCTGTTGATCTCTTGAGTTACCTTATCCAAAGGTATACTGGATTTAAAACTGCAAAGTGGATATCTCTCTGATGCAGTTGGTTTCATTTATAAAAAAAGCAGACCATGTTAATATATATTACTCATGTACTTATCAGAAACGAAGTATACAAACTTATGTGATCAGTGTATATGTTGATGGTTACGTTACAGTATCGGTTCATTCTCGAAAGGGGTGTACCAACCATTTAGCACCAAACCAGGACTATCAATTTGCTCCCGATTTTAGGTTCTTGATGCCGAAAAAAACCCCTATCGAGTGTTTAATTGGATTTTAAATTTGGGGATCCACATAATTCTTGCATGCTTTAAATGCTTTAGTGAACTATTTTCGTTCTCTTTATCTTTCTTAATTTCAAACAATGTATAAATCTTTATAAAGTTCTCACTGTTTAGACTTTTAAAGTTTGATGACTTGAAATGAAATATCGTATTTTTGCAATAAGAATTTGAATATGTTACGTTTAAGATAAAGATGACCATTGTACCGATTAACCTACCAATAAATAATTTGGGTTATGAATGTTGTTTGATGATGCTTTTTATCTGAAACGAGGATATGCCTTGCAGGTAGAGAGGGAGAGGAGCAGAAACGCGAAGCCCTCGAGCATTGCCTCGCCAGCAGCGTACATTACCCTAGTTTGTTCATTTTGCATTACCAAACCATCGTTTGGGTAATAATTGGGTAAAGGCGAGGATGACCCTTTCTTTTGATTTGAACATTGTTAGCAACAATAATGTTTTTGTTAACTGATATCATTTTCTTTTATGCTCAGGTTTTCTGTATTTGTTTGATGCTTCATGTTTGAATAATATACCTTATATGTCATTTTGAATGGTCCTTGACTATTTTCTGAAATCGCAAATTGCTTCTACACTCCATCCTAAGCATCACCTGTTTGTTTTTCATGTTCATTGCTTACATGATCCTTATGATCTCTTGTAAATGTCGTTATCTACTGCTTTTTTCTCCTTTGTGATAAATGCACCCTTATTGTGCTTTCGGGAACAATCCATTAAACATATTGAATTAGAGAGCTTGAGATGTCGTTCTTTTGGGGCGGTTCTCAAGAGGAAAAAAAGATAGCTTGGGTTTCTTGGAAATCAGTTTGCGCTCAAGCAAAGAAAGGTGGACTAGGGATTGGTAGTTTATATGCAGCCAAAATCAGCTTGCTTGCAAAATGGAGATGGAGATTCTTGCTCGAGGTTGATTCCCCTTGGGTTCGACTGATTCGAACATTATACGGGCTTAATGGTGGCTTTGAGAGAATATAGTTGAAAACATATGGAGTAATATTTAAAGATAGGTCCTGAAGTGGATAGTTTAGACATTACCTTCTCGACGTCATTCTTTAAAGTGAAAACTCAGGGACGTCTACAAGATATTGGTCTGATTATCGGTGTGCAATCAAAGACTGCCACACCGATAATCAGACCAATATCTTGTAGACGTCCCTGAGTTTCACTTTAAAGAATGACGTCGAGAAGGTAATGTCTAAACTATCCACTTCAGGACCTATCTTTAAAATATTACTCCATATGTTTGCTCCACGCAAGCGGCCTATATTTCTCTCAAAGCCACCATTAAGCCCGTATAATGTTCGAATCAGTCGAACCCAAGGGGAATCAACCTCGAGCAAGAATCTCCATCTCCATTTTGCAAGCAAGCTGATTTTGGCTGCATATAAACTACCAATCCCTAGTCCACCTTTCTTTGCTTGAGCGCAAACTGATTTCCAAGAAACCCAAGCTATCTTTTTTTCCTCTTGAGAACCGCCCCAAAAGAACGACATCTCAAGCTCTCTAATTCAATATGTTTAATGGATTGTTCCCGAAAGCACAATAAGGGTGCATTTATCACAAAGGAGAAAAAAGCAGTAGGAGATCATAAGGATCATGTAAGCAATGAACATGAAAAACAAACAGGTGATGCTTAGGATGGAGTGTAGAAGCAAATTTGCGATATTCAGAAAATAGTAAAGGACCATTCAAAATGACATATAAGGTATTATTATTCAAACATGAAGCATCAAACAACATACAGTAAAAACTGAGCATAAAAGAAAATGATATCAGTTAACAAAACATTTATTGTTGCTAACAATGTTCAAATCAAAAGAAAGGGTACATCCTCGCCTTTACCCAATTATTACCAAACGATGGTTGGTAATGCAAAATGAACAAACTAGGGTAATGTACGCTGCTGGAGAGGCAATGCTCCGAGGGCTTCGCGTTCTGCTCTCTCCCTCTCTACCTGCAAGGCATATCCTCGTTTCAGATAAAAAGCATTCATCAAACAACATTCATAACCCAAATTATTTATTTGGTAGGTTAATCGGATACAATGGTTCATCTTTATCTTAAACCGTAACATATTCAAAAAAATACGATATTTCATTTCAAGTCATCAAACTTTAAAAGTCTAAACAGTGAGAAATTTATAAAGATTATACATTGTTGAAATTAAGAAAGATAAAGAGAAAGAAAACTAGTTCACTAAAGCATTTAAAAGCATGCAAGAATTTATGTGGATCCCCAAATTTAAAATCCAATTTAACACTCGATAGGGGTTTTTTTCGGCATCAAGAACCTAAAATCGGGAGCCAAAATTGATAGTCCTGGTTTGGTGCTAAATGGTTGGTCACACCCCTTTCGAGAATGACCGATATGTAACGTAACCATCAACATATACACTGATCACATAAGTTTGTATACTTCGTTTCTGATAAGTACATGAGAATATATATTAACATGGTATGATTTTTTTTATAATGAAAACAAATGCATCAGAGATGATTATCCACTTTTGCAGTTTTAAATCCAGTATACCTTTGGATAAGTTAACTCAAGAGATCAACAGGTTTAGCTGCCATAAACTTCTTAGCTTTTAAAGATAGATTAAAAAAGCATAATTATTATTTTATAAATTTATACATGTCCTGTTGTCTAAAAAAGAAAAACATATGCAGAGGGGTGATGCATAAATAGTGGATGAAGATCTTAACAATGGGGAAAGAAGTACATAAGAATATATAGCCACATATTTATATTAGGATAAGTTGGAATACAATTAATTCTTACTATTTTAAATGTAAGTAACTTCAACCATTGAATGGTTAACTAATTTGTGAAAAAAAACACCCGTCGATGAGTCGCCTTCATTATTGTGGATGCAAATATTCTCACCAATGACTAGTGTTTCTTTAGTGTGACACCCTATAAAAAAAATCTTTTATTGCTTTCCTAAAATATACTCTGTACATCAGTTCTAAAGAGCATAGATAAATCAATAAGCAAACACTCAACCTCCAAACTACAACTGAACCTAACCAAACTACAACTGAACCTAACCAAACTACAACTGAACCTAACCAAAAGTCCGTGTGCGAATGATTTTTTCGGTACCGTCTTTCCCAATTGGTAAGATATTCATCCAATATTTACACATCACCCCTGTGCGAATGATTTTATTTTCTAGAACAACAGGATATAAGATAAAATTTTCAAAATAACAATAATGCTTTTATAACTATATTTAAAAGCTATTAATCCACGTAAAGAGGTTTATGGCAACTAATCTGTTCATCTCTTGAATTAACTTATCTAAGGTTATTCTATTTTTAAAACTGCCAAAGTGGATAATAATCTCTTATTTTTTCCACTACGAAAGTCAAGGACTTGCAGTTGGTTCTCCAAAACTGAACGAATGAACGAAAACAGATTTTAGGTAAAACTTACTATTCTCTATGCACAAAACCTTCAATATCATTTTTTTGAAATTATCATAATATTCAGATATCTCACAAATTATACATAAACAGTGAAATCCCATACAAAAAATAACCTTTTTTTCCAGATACCATTTTGATATGTTAAGCAACCCGTCCATTTTACTACCTCCAACAATAACATTGTCCCCATTCTTTTGGCTATACAATTTTTGCACATAGTGCCAAGTCCTAGTTCTAGGCAGATCTAGATGTATCACTTTATAGTAAAGCTTCATTTTATAAACCAACCACAACTTAAGACATAAACTCGTTATCTTTCGTAGACGATAGATACATCAGAAAATGACTAGTTAAAACATAGAAACAGCGTGAAGTAAGTTGATATAAAATATTACCAGAGCAAGCATATCGGTGAGATAACTGCGAAAAGGGGTCTGTTGGGCTTCGAGTTCTTTAGGAAGATAGTCATGTTTCATGGAGAGATCCATAGCTCGCAAAAGGCGTTGATTTCTAGCATCAACGATTTCACGAGGAAGCCTGGCAAGAGCTTCTTTTATATCCAATGATTCCATTGGATCATACAAATCATCATATCGTAACCCTATTTTTCATCAATCAATTTAGATTCATTTCCAAATACTTTTAATAAAAATAAACAAATAGTAAAACTGACCGAATTTGCGAAGACGATTTGCGATTGTTTTCTTGTGAAGAGCCGCGAACCAGTTTTTCTTTGGATCTAAAATCGCCTTTACCAATTTCGATGTCGCCATTTCGCCTGATTATTATTTTTTGTTTTCTCTCTCTCTCAGATTTCAATAATCTTTTCTGGATGGAAAATTTACAAGATAAGATTGCTTCAAGCCCAATTCACGGCCCAATCCAATAACCAACAAATTATATATGGGAAAAATCACCAAAATAACAAAAGGGATATGGTATTTTTCAAAATGTCAAAATCTACAAAATAAAATTATAAAATATCATGGAGTTCACATATGCTACATGGATGCGAACTCCATGTAGCATATGTGAACTCTGTGATCTTTTGTGATTTTTTGCGTTTTGTTGTATTTCACACTATGTTTGTTAATGGAACCACTTAATACATTAAAATATTACATTTTGGAACATAGAAATACATCATATTACAAATAACTAATCATCCTATAAATTATAGACCGATGCTTGAGACGACTGAGTAGGGTTTTTTTTTCCACGAGACGTTGAAGCAGCTTTTGTTGAACAGGAGGTTGAAGGTTGGCTTGAACTTTGGTATTATCGGATCTTTGCACTACATATCTTTCTAGTGTGACCTTTTTTCTTACAACGGTCACATGTCACTTGTTCCCCACTTGTTTTGTCTCCCCTTGCGATAGTATACGGTCTTTGTTTTTTGGACTACCCGTCTGTCTCCTTTCCATGGATGGTGGGTTGATGGATGGGATCTTATTTTGGCGCAACAATTCAGACGGATGTCCAACTAGGAATATGGATAGTTTATAATTTTCTGCCTTGAACCAATGTTCTGCCCAACCCGCGACATCATGTTCCATTTTCATAAAATTTAAAGCTGCTACAAGGTGTGAACAAGGTATACCAGACTTTTGCCGAACATGACAGGTGCATTTCTTATCACGAATAGTGACCACTTCATTTTTCTTGTTGTCTATCACCTCAAACGTGTAGTCATTAATTGGTATGGTTTTCATCCGGAGCCTCTTTTTATTCTACTATTTAATTTTTATGTAGCCCACGATGTTAATGGTTGATCCAAATCCTCTGTTAAAAATAAATAAAAATATAGTAAGTTATTAAAATAGGAAATCATACTTATTATGAGACGACAAAGAATTACCTGTAATTTTGCGATGTTCATGGTACCATTTTTAGAGATTCAACACTGCTAGACGTCATAAGGTTATAACGATCTCTGGGGAAATAAGCCCTTGACCATTTTGCCTTATCTAAGTTATCAATAATTTTCCTTGATTTGGCAGGAATAATTAGTTGTAGTTGCCTAAATGCCTCCAGAAAGTCCGATTTCCTGTATGCCTTACATGTCTTCCAGAAATGATATTCGTTGTCTTCATTTGCTTGTGACTTAATTCGTAAGTTCATGCACAAATGTCGACAAAACATTTCGTGAAGAGCATATGGGTACACTTTTCGTATTGCAAGGTCAATAGAACTTGCTCTATCGGAGATAAATACCAAGTTATCGATCTGACCCAAGCATTCTCTAACCTTCGACAAAAACAAGGTCCAACCATATCCACTCTTTGTCGCCTCCACTCCATATGCGATAGGAAGAATATTGTTGTTCCCATCCATAGCTACTGCAACAAACATTGTGTCTTGATATCTTCCTTTAAGGTGGGCCTCGTTTATTACAATTATCGGACGACATGTTTCGACAAAACTGCGAAGCTGTAAAGAAATAGATTTTGATACATATTAGTATGAGGAGATATCACGAATAATAATAATAATTAACAAAAATAACTTAAAAACTCTTACCGATTCACCGATTGCAACAAATAGCATTCAAAACGCTTTTCATGGTCCCTCGTCATATGTGTTATGGTTCCCGAATTTTGTTGGATCAAATTGTGTAGATAAATTGGTAGTTGAGCAAATGATTCTTTTGGGTTCCCGAATTATGATTAACACGCATGTCCGTGATAATGTCTCTTCCATTGTATTTCCTGCTTGGATCTTCAAGTGCCTCTTTTATTAAACATGTCAAGACTTTCTTGTGTTGCTTGTCGATGATTTGGATGAATTTGAGTTTTTGAACATGTATGTCTATCGGTTAACTTTTTAACTACAAAAGACTCAAGATTCCTTATTTTTGTGGCTAACAAGAACCACTCACATTTTTCAAATTTACATTCTCCCTCAAATCTTGTTTTACTTGGTCTTTTAACTTTTATTTGGAAACCTTCTTTTATACATTTTAACCCTAAAGCGATTTTTAATTTTTCTTTGTTATCGAAAATATCACGTAATTTGACATGTTTAGAAGGGTTATATCTAAGAGGTTTTGATGGAGGCTTAAATGGGGCAGGTGTTTCAGGAATTGGGGGCATGTCCCTGAACACATTTTCGGGCACTTGAAGAATGGGGTTATCTTCATCATCGCTACTTTCGGACGATTAAGCTAGATTTTTCCTCGTCTGAAAAACCTTAATCATCCCTTGAATCATTTGCTGAAACATATTCATATTCAACATTTTTTTTCAAGGGAATAATCATATCCCGGAAAAACGTATTTTTGGGAGTTTTGAAAATTGTTTTCTTGGTTTTGAATATCATTATGTTGGTTTTGAAAATCATTTTGTTGGTTTTGAAAATCATTTTGTTGGTTTTGAAAATCGTTTTCATAAATATACTCAACATGTTGGTCAACAGAATAATCGTATTCTGGAAACACATATTCAACATCTTGGGAGTTTTGAAAACCATGTTGGTGATTCGCATAATGATGTTGAGAGTTATGAAAATCATTTGGGTCATGACCATAATGATATTGAGAGTGTTGATACTCATATGTGTCATGACCATAATGAGATTGATAGTTTTGTTGGAACTGGTCACTTGTGAACGATTCGATGCCATGCACATTGTGGATAGGTTGAACTTCGGTTTCGACTTGGTCTCTGTCATTCGTATTTGAATTCACGACAAATAGTGTAACTATTAGATTAGGGTTATTGACAACATAGAAAATGAATTCTATTGCATCATCATCATCACCAACCTCTAATAGATCATCACCAAATTTGTATGTTAACCTGAAACCCGATTTAGCATTCAAAGACAACTTTGCTGCTACACTAGCTTTCAATGACGAAAACGTAGAATCAATACGTATATAAAGGCTACGTTTGAATAACCCTTTAGGAAGATAATGGACCGCTCCGTCTACCAGCTCCCACGCCCCTCCCATACAAACATATATCTTAGTTTTTTGTGGATTTGGATTCATAGTTTTTATGTGTGATTGTTGTAAAAAGATGAAACAAGAATGAGATGAAATAGGAATGAGATAGATTGTTGTAAGATGTTTGAATTCACATTGATTTGTGTGTTGCTTATATAGAAGACTCAATGTACGTTGCATTATTTCATTGAATTTACTTTGTGTACGAAATGTAAGTTTGATTTGACATAACACTGTAATTTTGACCGTTGAATGTACTTTTTGAACGGATCTCGCATAATTGATTACACCTTTCATTATTCATTTATGCAAGGTGAATTATTATGATATGATTAGACACTGTAATTTTGATCGTTGAATTTACTTTTTGTACTAAATGTAAGTTTGATTTGACATAACACTATAATTTTGATCGTTGAATTTACTTTTTGTACGAAATGTATGTTTGATTTGACATAACACTGTAATTTTGACCGTTGAATGTAATTTTTGTACGGATCTCGCATAATTGATTACACCTCGCATTACTCATTTATGCGCGGTGAATTATTACGATATGACGAGACATTGTAATTTTGACCGTTGAATTTACTTTTTATACGAAACGTAAGTTTGATTTGACATAACATGTAATTTTGACCGTTGAATTTACTTTTTGTACGAAATGTAAGTTTTCTTTGACATAACACTGTGATTTTGTTTGTTACTTAAGTTGAATAAATGCTTGTTTTGATTTAATACAACTCAATTTTTAATATTTTAAAATTTAAAAAACACAATTGAAAATACAAATCAACTTTATTAATAGAGCTTTTATTTCAAGGAAACAACATAATATTGAAAATACAAGAGCATAACTAAGAAAATCTATATTTACTTATAATGGAGGATCGTCGGATGGCTAATATTCGAGAATTTCCAAATAGTGGAATCGTATGCATTTGAAACTCCTGACTCTTTGTTTACCCTATGTTTTAATTACCATAATGTGATTGATGGCATACTTATGCATTTGAAACTCCTGACTCTTTGGTTGCCCTATTTTTTAATTACCATAATACATTTGAAACTCCTGACTCTTTGGTTGCCCTATGTTTTAATTACCATAATATGATTAATGGCATACTTATACATTTGAAACTCCTGACTCTTTGGTTGCCCTATGTTTTAATTACTGTGTTTTAATTACCATAATGTGAGGTATAATGATATTCCTGACTCTTTGGTTGCTCTGTGTTTTAATTACCATAATGTGAGATATAATGATTTTTTAGACTGTTTAGTTACCCTGAGTTAATAACACGAAACTCCTGACTCTTTGGTTGCCCTGTATTTTAATTACCATAATGTGAGGTATAATTACTTATAATAGAGAGTCGTCGGATAGCTAATGTTTGAGATATTGCCCGCTAATGTTTGAGATATTCCAAATAGTGGAATGGTATGCATTTGAAACTCCTGACTCTTTAGTTGCCCTGTGTTTTAATTACCATAATGAGAGGTATAATGATACGTAAACTGTTCAGTTACCCTAAGTTAATAACACATTTGAAACTTCTGACTCTTTAGTTGCCTGTGTTTTAATTACCATAATGTGAGGTATAATGATATTCCTGACTCTTTGGTTGCCCTGTATTTTAATTACCATAATGTGAGATATAATGATTTTTTAGACTGTTTAGTTACCCTAAGTTAATAACACGAAACTCCTGACTCTTTGGTTGCCCTGTGTTTTAATTACCATAATGTGAGGTATAATTACTTATAATAGAGAGTCGTCGGATAGCTAATGTTTGAGATATTGCCCTGTGTTTTAATTACCATAATGTGAGATATAATGATTTTTTAGACTGTTTAGTTACCCTAAGTTAATAACACGAAACTCCTGACTCTTTGGTTGCCCTGTGTTTTAATTACCATAATGTGAGGTATAATGATATTTAAACTGTTCAGTTACCCTAAGTTAATAACACATTTGAAACGTCTGACTCTTTGGTTGCCCTGTGTTTTAATTATCATAATGTAAGGTATAATGGTGGTTTTGTGTTTTTCTATATAAGTTCTTTTGCATCAACAAACCACATAACCACGTACAATTATGTCTCTTTCGAAAACATGTCTCACTCCAAGATTGGCGCCCTTGACCCAACTAGAGAAGATTGGGTTGTTCATGTAAGTATTTGTAGAATGTGGGAGGCAGTAAATACGAAATTCGGTGATGTCTTACTTGGGTTGGAGATGGTTATAACTGATGATGAGGTAATTTCTAATTTGTTTGAAAATTTGAAAAGCCGGAAAAAGGGTACGCCACGAAAACAGTTAATATACAATAATTTCTACCATGTTTTTTATGTACAACGATGGAAACCTTTATATATTATTATAAATGTGTAACTGACCATGTTTTCACTATTTTGGCAACAGTTGGTCGTCATGTTTTCACTGTTTTGGCAACAGTTGATCGTCTATATACTCAATCCGGTTGGTGCTACAAGAGTTGTGGAGAGTGCAACAAAGAGTTAGTTGTAAACGATGGTTGTTTTTTTGTGATCTTTTCAATGACTTTTGCAAGTACCCTATGATAAGGTTGGTTTTTTGAGTTGTTTTATGTAGGGACTATGGTATTAACCTACCCAATTATTGCCTTTTGTAATGTCTGTTTTCGTTGTTGCAGGTATAGGGTCCATGTGCATGTTGTTGATTAGACAAGTGATACAACATGTTATATTCTTTCTATACCTTACTTGAAAATATGCAGCACTTTGCTGAATTATATATGTATCTAATCTAATATTTAATACTGTACGTAGGAATGTCTTTTTATTTTTACATATGTATTTGAAAAGTTTGACTTTTGTAGTCAATCCCTTAGCTATTTGAGTGGTCACATCAATATTGTTATAATTCAGTTTCAGATTCATATTGTTCGAACTCCCGATTCTGATCATTGTTCGTGACAAATCTCTTTAGAAATTGTCACCGCGCAACGCGCGGGAATACGCCTAGTAATTTAAATAAGACAACAACTAAAAATAAATACAAGAAAGTTTTCTATCCAATGTGTTGCATAGAAAGCTTTTTCCATCCCTTCTCTCAATACATCCACTTGCTCGTTAGAGACATCAACAATAACTATCTCCCTTGTTTCATTGGTTAGTATGTAATGTATAAACAAGCAGATAAACAAAGCTGAATTTTGTCTACTATTTGGATATTGGTAACTTTGGCGACATATCCAAATGGTTTTCGGGCATTAAGTGTAGCTCCTCTACTCGTATAATTGATTTCTTCCAAAAACCTTACGAGGTTTTCTTCGTAATAAGTCATGATATGAGACCGATGGGCATCCAAACCTCTGTTAATTCTCTGTCAAAAATAGTCAATTCAAGAGTGGATATCTTAAGTTGTAGAAGGAACTAGTGCTCATTTTATGAAGTACTTGTGACCGTCTTATCCAAGCATCAATATGTTGTTATCATAAAACAAACAAACAATTTATAATCAAGATTCAACGCTAATTTTGGTATTTATAAAATTTAAAAATGCAAAAGTTACCATCTCCCATAAAGCATTGTTTTGCGTGCGTCCAAGCAAAAACCCCCAGAACCTTCTACAACACTTAAAACTTTTTCCTAATAAACAATATTACAATATTGGTCTTCGTCACCTTTCCCTCTATCCCCTTGAAGAAAAAATTCTTCAGCAGTTTCCGCTAAGACAATTGGTTGTTCATTGCTATCCATATTTTGGGAAGATTCTGTTTCATGTTGTTGAATATCGTATAGGAGTTGATCAATTTCGTTGCACAGTACGTGTCTTCGTTCGTCTAGATTGACGAGTTCATCAATGAGATCTTCAAGCCTTAGTCTTCGGTGTGTGTTTGAATTCATTATGGTTGTGTGTGTAAATGGAAAATAATGTTATTTGAATTTTGAAGATAAAAATATGCTAGCTTTTGTGATGCTTAAATAGACCTTTGAATGTACTATTGTTACGAATATTAAATTTGAAAAGACTAGACATTGTAATTTTGACCGTCGAATGTACTTTTTGTACAGATCTCCATAATTGATTACCCTCATATTATTCATTTATGCGAGGTGAATTATTATAATATGACTAGACACTGTAATTTTAACCGTTGACTTTACTTTTTGTACGAAATGTAGGTTTGATTTGACATAACACTGTAATTTGACCGGTTGAATGTACATTTTGTACGGATTTCGCATAATTGATTACACCTCGCATTATTAATTTATGCGAAGTACGTGTAAATGTCATTTCTAATATTAATTTTTGTACGGATTTCGCATAAAAATATGTTAGCTTTTTGTACGGATTTCGCATAATTGACTACATTAGACACTTTACGTCCTGTTTTTTTATTTATGTATTATGTAATGTTTTTATTTACTTATTTATGTTTTATGTTTTATGTAAGTTATACTACATAACCAAAATCTACACAAAAATCCATAACCATATTCTAAGCAAAAATCCATAACCAAAATATACATAAAAAACCATAACTAAAATAAAGTACTACTCCGTAACCGCATCAGCGGAGCTAGTCACCAACTTGACCGACGGGTCTGGGTACGGGTCTATGATCGTCATAAATGTAAAAAAAAAACCACCAACAACACGCAATCGATAGTTCTCTGTAATCCTCGCCGCATTCGCACACGACCTCATACGCCGACCCATGATCTTGTTTTCCATATGTATTGTTGGGCCAAGAACTTGACTGGATGAAGCTATGGAGTCTTCTATGTGTTTGAATAAAGATGATTTAAGTTCGTGGAGGGTCAGAACTAAAATTATCAAGAATAATCCTAAGTGAAATTTTCAGTTCGGGGAACAAGTTAGTTCAGATACTCTGAACTAAATGAAGTTCCTCCGAACTGAAAATAAGCTGAAGAAATAAGTTAAGTCAACAAGTCAACATTGAAGATATCAACTCGGAGCTGAAGACTTTGATTCCGAATTGAAGTGAACTCCCCGAGATGAAGTTAAGATGTAGACATGTTTGTAATGATTAGTTCGAGTGTTTTAGATTTTTGTCTATAAATAGTGTGATAGGTTGTTAAAGTGTGTTGTCATTGAACCCGGAACTCTCTCAAAGAGGTTCAGTCGAGCTTAATGTTGGTTGTAACAAGCTCGATCCACTATAACCACTAACAATGGAAATCTTAATACAGTTGGCGCTATTTGTCTCAATTTCAGTTTCAGTTTCGATTTCATTTTCCTTCATTTGATTCCAAACTCAGGTCATGAGATTCCGCATCATGACCTGTTTCAATTCGATTCGCTGATGTGTGAGATTCAAATTCACGACCTGTCAGGTTTGAACCAGATCCCTAAACAATCTGAGGTTTAAGAGGTGATTAGTGAAAATCAGTTACAAATTTGTACTATTTGGGAGTCTCATGTTGATGAATGTTTGTTCGATGGTGTTTAAAGGTTGGGGTTGCATGTCAAATTCTCAGCTCAGTCAAAAGGGAACTCGAATTATCGTTGGATGGAATTTACAGAATGTAGATTTGATGGTTATAAGTCAGATAGATCAAGTGATGCATTGTGAGGTCCGGGTGATTGGGGTAAATAAACATTTTATTGTTCGTTTTGTTTATGCGGGTAATCATTATATTCATAGACGAGAACTATAACATAGATTACGAATGAATAAATAATTTGTTGTTGGTAATTCATGGGTAGTTATGGGAGATTTCAATGTCGCTCTAAATTTGAATGATAGTACGTTTAGTGGTTCGGGATATCAATTGGTATTTCTGAATTCATAGAATGTTTTGAGAACGTGGATGTGGAGGATATAAATCAATTCGGTATGTTTTATACTTGGAATCAACGACCGAACTCAAATGATGGTATTTTGAAGAAGCTTGATAGAGTATGTGTAATGGTGTTTGCATGCATTTACTAATGCTCATGCGATTTTTAACCATACCGTATTTCATATCATTGTCCGATTGTCTTGAATATTCCTATATCGATGGTTAGTAATCCAAAACCCTTTAAGTTTGCGAATTTTGTTACTCAAAACCAAATTTTAAATAGTGTTTCTCAAGCTTGGGCGGTTCATATTGATGGGTGGGTATAACATGTTTAAGGTTGTTACTAAATTGAAAAAATTGAAACCTTATATGCGTAAATACTGTGGAAGAACGGTAATATTCATAACGGGTTGGTATTCTTAGAATTGAGCTTGATAATCTTCAGATTGCGCTAGATAAAACCTGGACTCGAGTGAGCTAAGGATGGAAGATGTATATCTTAATGCTTTTACGACAAAACTAGATGAGGAATTATTTTAAAACACGTGCAAAGAGATGGTTAAAAGCGGGTGATGGAATACGAGACTTTTTCATAATGTCGTTAAGGTAAGGGTAATATTCATAAGGGTGATGGAAAGTGTTTTTTCGGGAGTTAAAGGTTGCTGATGCTTTTGTCTATCATAATTCTCGGTTCTTAGGTGGTGCTGAACAGGTAGAACCGATACGTTGACATGCATGATTTATTCCATAAACGGGTTCCTAGTATAAAGCTCTAAATGGTTCCTGGTATCTTAGATTCTGAAATTAAAGATGCTATGTTTGCTATAGGAGAAGATAAAGTGTCGGGTCTGGATGGGTA
>CAJVGC010000590.1:60182628-60250958 GCA_910822075.1 Senecio squalidus | reverse complement strand
CCAAGATCTGAGGATCTTCGCCAACTCATTTTGGATGAGGGCCACCGATCTAGATATTCTATCCATCCGGGATCCGACAAGTTATACAAGGACCTCAGGGAGTACTACTGGTGGCCGGGCATGAAGAAGGATATCGCCTTGTACGTAGCCAAGTGCCTTACTTGCTCCAAGGTCAAGGCGGAATATCAAAAGCCCTCAGGTTTACTTCAGCAACCGGAAATTCCCATGTGGAAGTGGGAGCAGATTTCTATGGACTTCGTCACCAAGTTGCCCCGTACAGCTAAGGGTAACGACACGATTTGGGTAATCGTGGACCGTCTGACCAAATCCGCTCATTTCTTACCAATTCGGGAAAACTATTCGATGGAGAAACTAGCCCAAGTCTATATCAACGAGATCGTCTCTCGTCATGGAACCCCACTCTCCATCATCTCCGATAGGGATAGTCGATTCACCTCTCGTTTTTGGAATGTTCTTCAGAAATCCTTAGGTACCCGATTAGACCTCAGCACGGCGTATCACCCTCAGACTGACGGCCAGAGCGAAAGGACGATTCAGACACTCGAAGATATGCTGAGAGCATGTGTGGTAGACTTCGGAGGAAGTTGGGACACTCACCTTCCCTTGGTCGAGTTCTCCTATAACAACAGCTACCATGCCAGCATCAAGTGTGCCCCGTTCGAGGCTCTCTACGGACGTAAGTGCCGGTCACCACTCTGTTGGTTAGAGGCGGGCGACCGACAACTTACGAGACTCGATATCGTCCAGGCAACCATCGACAAGATCACCACCATTCGTGAACGACTGAAGACGTCCCGTACCCGACAAAAGAGCTACGCTGACAACCGACGGAAACCCCTCGAGTTCCAAATGGGCGACCGTGTACTCCTCAAAGTATCGCCCTGGAAAGGAGTAGTCCGTTTCGGGGAATCGCGGTAAACTGAGTCCAAGGTACACTGAAGTCATCGAACGTATCGGTCCCGTTGCTTATCGTCTCCACCTTCCTCAAACTCTCGCGAGTGTGCATGACGTGTTCCATGTCTCACACTTGAAAAAGTGTCTGTCTGACGAGACCATCGTTATCCCTCTTGACGAAGTCAAAATCGACAGCAAATTAAACTTCATCGAGGAACCACTCGAAGTTGTTGACCGCGAGGTCAAACAACTCCGGCAGAGCCGTATCCCGATAATCAAGGTTCGATGGAACTCTCGACGCGGTCACGAATTCACGTGGGAGGGTGAAGACCAATTCCGTCAGAAATATCCTCATCTGTTCGAGAACTCTTCTACCTGATAAGACGCACTAAATTTCGGGACGAAATTTCTTTCAACCCGGGGAGAATGTGACAACCGTCAAAATTCAGGTACTTATTCTGTTGTAATATCAGTTCGAAACGTTAGTTACTTCTTTGTCTCGTTCGCTCTATTTTGGTTCGTAACTTTTGAGTCTATACTTTGTCGGAACTAGTGTCGAATTAACTTCCAGAGTCAAAATTATAAGTCCTAATACCAAGAAAACACCTAATGAACTTTCCTAAGTTCATAACTTATCATAATCAACAACTTATAATTAACAAAAAGGTCCAACGAAGCAATAACGCAAAAACGAAAATTTCGAAATGACCAAAAATGGCCCGGTGCGCCGCACCCAGTGAAGTGGTGCGCAGCACCTCGCGCCAGATTTTCAAAATATTTACAATTTCAGTCCTTTTCTCGTTTTACACCACCACCACCCCATTTGGCCAATCAAAATCAACCCTTTACTGCAAGTTACTGTCCCAAGGCCAGACTTTCACTATCTCCCATTTCATTTTCATTTTACATTCACTTTTACAAAAACTAAAAACACACACATACATCTTTTTCTCTCTAATTCCTCTCAAGAACACCTCCAATCCAGAAACATTTCACCATCAAAACCCATTTTTAATCCATACAAATCGTCCCTTTCATCAATAGAAGCAAGTGGGTATTGATTTTTCGAAAAAGGACCACGGGTGTAAAGATTTTTGGAGCAAGAATCCGACCAAAACCCTTCATCTAAGCTTTCCTTCGGTAGATCTCTTTACTTTTACTATTCTTACACTAATATTCAATTGCATGTAAGATCTAACGGTTAAAAATATGATTTTTTCATAAATCTATGACTTTTTACGGTCAAAAACGTTTTTAATCGAAATACTCTTTAGATCCACGAATCTGTGGATGAGAACACTTTTGAAACTGTTAAAATGATGTCTTAAAGGATATTTACTAATTGCATGTTCAATCCAAACAACAAAGATAAGTTCTATGAGGTTTTATGTCACTTTTCTCACAAAAACGATTTTTATCCAAATGGTAATTAGATCTACATTTTTGTGGTTAAAAGTTGTTTAGAAACTGAGCAAACTTTATTTTATATGGTATCTACTGGTTGCATGTCGAAATCCATAAGTCACAAAACGTTTTTAGCAAGAAAAACACAAAACGGGATTGAGACAGCAGCTAGGTGCGCCGCACCTGTGTCCAGGTGCGCAGCACCGAGCTGCTGTCCTCCCGAAAATCGTCGTTTTATCCGATTAAAAGTTATATATACCTTCTGGACTTTTTACTGGAATCATGTGGGGACTGAGATGAATGAAATCTATAATAAAAGTGACTTGTGTTGGACTATTTGGACTATTATAAGCTATAATATATGTATTATTGTATTTTAGGTGATTTGTGAGCGGAATTGATTTATAATTTTTGGATATGAAATTTGGGCGCGGAAGCGCTGCCCAAATTTCCTCAGAAATTGTAAATCACTTCAGCGAGCAAAAGCACTTAAGATATAATAACCTAAAACGTTAAATCAAACTTTCGGACACAAACGTGACAATTACCTTTTTGGACTATTTTGACGATATTTAAATTTGACACTTACACTTTAATGACATCTTACCTATATTATTATATAAGAACCTAATAATATAACAACTCATTAAACTACCTTGGTATTAATAGGCGATCCGTGATTCCCGGCTTACACATTCCGACCGAATTTTCCGAGTACTCGATCTCTTCGCAATCCGTGAGTTACAACCCCTTGTTTTATATGTTTTACAAGAATTTGGGGGAAACATAAGATTAATTGCATTTTATGCTTTATAAAATAATTTGTAATGCATCAAACTTTGACTTATTAAACTTTGACTTTGACTTTATTAAACTTTGACTTTGACTTCATTAAACTTTGACATTGAAACGTCTACTTAGTTTCTTATGCGTAAAACATTTCTTTCTCTATTTATACTATTGTTTCATCTCTTTAATTCAACTATTTATTGATGCTTGTATGCGTAACCGACCCTTGATGGAACTATAACACGTTTCTAAGTGATGTTGATTCTCTCTCTTTTATAATAAAATTTCATAGTGCCCAATTATGTTTTAGTTTCTCTCTTACACACTATTAACTACTTAAGCCGTATAGTAATTATGGGTATCGATACTTAGGAAATAACCGTTCCTTGCTTAGATGGCAGTCTAAGTACATATTACTGAATTTCTCTCTTTTAACTTTCCGTTTGAGAGGCGGGAAGTTGGGGCCGCTCGGTTGATAATCGGATTAGTGTGAACACTTAAGTTATAGATGCCAAGTGGTTGATACAAGAAATCTATTTAGTTACTTACGCATAAACTTACAAATTTTTAGCGGTTGTTATCCGCTTCTACTATATGACTAATTTGATTCTATTTAGTCTTTACAAGTTAGGGCACAATTCGCCCGTTACTTAAACTTTACAAGTATATAAACTTTTTAAGCGACTATTCTCCGCTAATCTCCCTTATGGGAAAACTTTTACTTTATATACTTTGCTCATACTTTTATGCCAACTATTTAAACTGTAACTCACTCACTGCGTTTTCGTAGTTGACACTTTATCTTATGTTTCAGGAAATTAGTGTAAGTCTGAGGTGCATGGCATGGATGGGTCAAGGCGGTCGCGGGAGAACCATAGTGGGAAAAGACTTGGCCAGTTATTTTGGGAATTTTTATGAAACATTTTAAATCGCGTGTCAATGTATTAAACTATTTGTCTCTTGGTTGTTCGAATGGGTTTAAACACTTTTTATTTTGAATGAATGACTCTTTTACCGTTACGTTTTATATGACCTGTGATATGATTTTCCAGCTCTTCACATTTCCGTGTTTCCGCTTTAGCGGGGTGTGACAGAATTCACATTGATTTGTGTGTTGCTTATATAGAAGACTCAATGTACGTTGCATTATTTCATTGAATTTACTTTGTGTACGAAATGTAAGTTTGATTTGACATAACACTGTAATTTTGACCGTTGAATGTACTTTTTGAACGGATCTCGCATAATTGATTACACCTTTCATTATTCATTTATGCAAGGTGAATTATTATGATATGATTAGACACTGTAATTTTGATCGTTGAATTTACTTTTTGTACTAAATGTAAGTTTGATTTGACATAACACTATAATTTTGATCGTTGAATTTACTTTTTGTACGAAATGTATGTTTGATTTGACATAACACTGTAATTTTGACCGTTGAATATAATTTTTGTACGGATCTCGCATAATTGATTACACCTCGCATTACTCATTTATGCGCGGTGAATTATTACGATATGACGAGACATTGTAATTTTGACCGTTGAATTTACTTTTTATACGAAACGTAAGTTTGATTTGACATAACATGTAATTTTGACCGTTGAATTTACTTTTTGTACGAAATGTAAGTTTTCTTTGACATAACACTGTGATTTTGTTTGTTACTTAAGTTGAATAAATGCTTGTTTTGATTTAATACAACTCAATTTTTAATATTTTAAAATTTAAAAAACACAATTGAAAATACAAATCAACTTTATTAATAGAGCTTTTATTTCAAGGAAACAACATAATATTGAAAATACAAGAGCATAACTAAGAAAATAATTTAAATAAGACAACAACTAAAAATAAATACAAGAAAGTTTTCTATCCAATGTGTTGTATAGAAAGCTTTTTCCATCCCTTCTCTCAATACATCCACTTGCTCGTTAGAGACATCAACAATAACTATCTCCCTTGTTTCATTGGTTAGTATGTAATGTATAAACAAGCAGATAAACAAAGCTGAATTTTGTCTACTATTTGGATATTGGGTAACTTTGGCGACATATCCAAATGGTTTTCGGGCATTAAGTGTAGCTCCTCTACTCGTATAATTGATTTCTTCCAAAAACCTTACGAGGTTTTCTTCGTAATAAGTCATGATATGAGACCGATGGGCATCCAAAACATCTGTTAATTCTCTGTCAAAAATAGTCAATTCAAGAGTGGATATCTTAAGTTGTAGAAGGAACTAGTGCTCATTTTTATGAAGTACTTGTGACCGTCTTATCCAAGCATCAATATGTTGTTATTCATAAAACAAACAAACAAATTTATAATCAAGATTCAACGCTAATTTTGGTATTTATAAAATTTAAAAATGCAAAAGTTACCATCTCCCATAAAGCATTGTTTTGCGTGCGTCCAAGCAAAACCCCCCAGAACCTTCTACAACACTTAAAACTTTTTCCTAAATAAACAATATTACAATATTGTTCTTCGTCACCTTTCCCTCTATCCCCTTGAAGAAAAAATTCTTCAGCAGTTTCCGCGAAGACAATTGGTTGTTCATTGCTATCCATATTTTGGGAAGATTCTGTTTCATGTTGTTGAATATCGTATAGGAGTTGATCAATTTCGTTGCACAGTACGTGTCTTCGTTCGTCTAGATTGACGAGTTCATCAATGAGATCTTCAAGCCTTAGTCTTCGGTGTGTGTTTGAATTCATTATGGTTGTGTGTGTAAATGGAAAATAATGTTATTTGAATTTTGAAGATAAAAATATGCTAGCTTTTGTGATGCTTAAATAGACCTTTGAATGTACTATTGTTACGAATATTAAATTTGAAAAGACTAGACATTGTAATTTTGACCGTCGAATGTACTTTTTGTACAGATCTCCATAATTGATTACACCTCATATTATTCATTTATGCGAGGTGAATTATTATAATATGACTAGACACTGTAATTTTGACCGTTGACTTTACTTTTTGTACGAAATGTAAGTTTGATTTGACATAACACTGTAATTTGACCGTTAAATGTACATTTTGTACGGATTTCGCATAATTGATTACACCTCGCATTATTAATTTATGCGAAGTACGTGTAAATGTCATTTCTAATATTAATTTTTGTACGGATTTCGCATAAAAATATGTTAGCTTTTTGTACGGATTTCGCATAATTGACTACATTAGACACTTTACGTCCTGTTCTTTTTATTTATGTATTATGTAATGTTTTTATTTACTTATTTATGTTTTATGTTTTATGTAAGTTATACTACATAACCAAAATCTACACAAAAATCCATAACCATATTCTAAGCAAAAATCCATAACCAAAATATACATAAAAAACCATAACAAAAATAAAGTACTACTCCGTAACCGCATCAGCGGAGCTAGTCACCAACTTGACCGACGGGTCTGGGTACGGGTCTATGATCGTCATAAATGTAAAAAAAACCCACCAGCAACACGCAATCGATAGTTCTCTGTAATCCTCGCCGCATTCGCACACGACCTCATACGCCGATTTATGATCTTGTTTTCCATATGTATTGTTGGGCCAAGAACTTGACTGGATGAAGCTATGGAGTCTTCTATGTGTTTGAATAAAGATGATTTAAGTTCGTGGAGGGTCAGAACTAAAATTATCAAGAATAATCCTAAGTGAAATTTTCAGTTCGGGGAACAAGTTAGTTCAGATACTCTGAACTAAATGAAGTTCCTCCGAACTGAAAATGAGCTGAAGAATAAGTTAAGTCAACAAGTCAACATTGAAGATATCAACTCGGAGCTGAAGACTTTGATTCCGAATTGAAGTGAACTCCCCGAGATGAAGTTAAGATGTAGACATGTTGTAATGATTAGTTCGTAGTGTTTTAGATTTTGTCTATAAATAGTGTGATAGGTTGTTAAAGTTTGTTGTCTTTGAACCCGGAACTCTCTCAAAGAGGTTCAGTCGAGCTTTAATGTTGGTTGTAACAAGCTCGATCCACTATAACCACTATCAATGAAATCTTAAACAGTTGCGCCTATTGTTTGTCTCAATTTCAGTTTCAGTTTCGATTTCATGTTTCCTTCATTTTGATTCCAAACTCAGGTCATGAGATTCCGCATCATGACATGTTTCAATTCGATTCGTTGAGTGTGTGAGATTCAAATTCACGACCTGTCAGGTTTGAACCAGATCCCTAAACAATCTGAGGTTTAAGAGGTGATTAGTGAAAATCAGTTACAAATTTGTACTATTTGGGAGTCTCATGTTGATGAATGTTTGTTCGATGGTGTTTAAAGGTTGGGGTTGCATGTCAAATTCTCAGCTCAGTCAAAAGGGAACTCGAATTATCGTTGGATGGAATTTACAGAATGTAGATTTGATGGTTATAAGTCAGATAGATCAAGTGATGCATTGTGAGGTCCGGGTGATTGGGGTAAATAAACATTTTATTGTTCGTTTTGTTTATGCGGGTAATCATTATATTCATAGACGAGAACTATAACATAGATTACGAATGAATAAATAATTTGTTGTTGGTAATTCATGGGTAGTTATGGGAGATTTCAATGTCGCTCTAAATTTGAATGATAGTACGTTTAGTGGTTCGGGGATATCAATTGGTATTTCTGAATTCGTAGAATGTTTTGAGAACGTGGATGTGGAGGATATAAATCAATTCGGTATGTTTTATACTTGGAATCAACGACCGAACTCAAATGATGGTATTTTGAAGAAGCTTGATAGAGTTATGTGTAATGGTGTTTGCATGCATTTACTAATGCTCATGCGATATTTTAACCATACCGTATTTCATATCATTGTCCGATTGTCTTGAATATTCCTATATCGATGGTTAGTAATCCAAAACCCTTTAAGTTTGCGAATTTTGTTACTCAAAAACCAAATTTTAAAATAGTGTTTCTCAAGCTTGGGCGGTTCATATTGATGGGTGGGTATAACATGTTTAAGGTTGTTACTAAATTGAAAAAATTGAAACCTTATATGCGTAAAATAATGTGGAAGAACGGTAATATTCATAAACGGGTTGGTATTCTTAGAAGTGAGCTTGATAATCTTCAGATTGCGCTAGATAAAAACCTGGACTCGAGTGAGCTAAGGATGGAAGATGTGTATATCTTAATGCTTTTAACGAAGCAAAACTAGATGAGGAATTATTTTTAAAACAACGTGCAAAGATTAGATGGTTAAAAGCGGGTGATGGAAATACGAGACTTTTTCATAATGTCGTTAAGGGTAAGGGTAATATTCATAAGGGTGATGGAAAGGTTTTTCGGAGTTAAAGGTTGCTGATGCTTTTGTCTATCATAATTCTCGGTTCTTAGGTGGTGCTGAACAGGTAGAACCGATACGTGACATGCATGATTTATTCCATAAACGGGTTCCTAGTAGTAAAGCTCTAAATATGGTTCCTGGTATCTTAGATTCTGAAATTAAAGATGCTATGTTTGCTATAGGAGAAGATAAAGTGTCGGGTCCGGATGGGTATACTTCTATGTTTTTTAAAAATGCTTGGACTATAGTGGGAAAGGATGTGTGTCTTGTAGTCTAGGAATTTTTTCGTAATGGTAGAATGTTGAAAGAATCAAACTCTACTATTCTTGCTTTGCTTCCGAAAATTCCATCTCCAGTGAAGGTAACTGATTATCGTCCTATCTGGTGTTGTAATATGTTATATAAATGTAATAGTCGCATAATTACGGACCAACTAAATGAGGGTTTGGTTGACATTGTGAGTAATAATCAATCAACGTTCGTGTCGGGTAGAAGTATTTCTGACACTGTTTTACTTTCTCAAGAATTAGTAAAAAATTATCACATTGACTGTGGTGTTCCAAGATGTGCTTCCAAGATTGATATCCAAAAAGTATATGATACGGTGGATTGGGTTTTTTCAACAACATTCTAGGATGTTTTGGAATTCATAGCACGATGATTAAATGGATTATGGAGTGTGTGACATCTACATCGTTTTCTGTATGTGTTAATGGTGAGATCCATTGGTTTTTAAAGGTAAACGAGGTTTAAGACAGGGGGATCCTTTGTCTCCATATTTATTTACGTTTGTTATGGTGGCTCTTACGCTGTTATTAAAAAGAGTCAGAAGTGTCAGAAGTTTTTAAATATCATCCCAAGTATTCGAAAATTAAGCTTATAAACCTGTGTTTTGCTGATGATTTAATTATGTTCTCTCATAGTGATAAAGAGTCAGCAGTTGTTCTATTAAATGCGCTAAACGAGTTTAGGAGGGTCTCAAGGTTAGTTCCAAGCATTGAGAAGAGTACGACGTTCTTTTCATGTGTTACTGATCTGGTCAAGGCTGCTATTATGGAGGTTCTTCCGTTATTAAAGTTCTTTCCCAATTAAATAATGTGGTGTTCCGATGATTTCTTTGCGATTGTTATTTGAGGACTATAAAAGTCTAGTTTAAATTTAGTGATCATTATCTTTTTTATTATTTAACTTTATAACCTTTTAATTATGCATTTTGTTTTTATTAACATTTAATTATGCATTTTGTTTTTATTAACATAAGTATTTGTAAGTTTAAATGTCATAATATTTCATAAGATAACATATTTTATAAATTCATGTAATTTTTATACATTTTTTTATCAATAAGGTATGATAAATAAAATTGACGAACCAATGTATCGTACGAACAAAACTTCGATGATTTCTTCTTCAAATCTCAATAACACAATAAGTTTAAATTTCTCATTCTTCTCTAAATAAACATTGAGTTATATATTCAAATTCAAAGTTAGAAACATAAAAGACCTTTTTTATTTTGTTACTTCCATTGTATTGCTCTTCACGTAGCTACTAGTTATTAATGTTAATATTAATTAATTTAGTTGATATATAAAAAGGGAGACCAAAGTAGGAAACACGTTCTCTCCTACACAGCAAATCACCAAATCGTAGACGTACATCGGTAATCAGAGTAAGCTAACAAATTGGGAAATGAATCGAGAAACACAATAGCAGTGGTTTTAAGTTCCGATTAACTCATACATAGATATAGATGTATATATAGATCTATCTAGGGTTCAACGGACTCTATGATCTGTTTGTTTCAATTGAGATTAGGGTTTATGATGAATTGAAGAAGAAAAGTAAAGTTAGAAGAGATGTCTCCGGTCAAATTCTTGTTTATGTTTCTTTTTATATCCATCTTATTATGGCTTCTCTTCATGTAAGTATATTCAATTATTCAGATGCTTCTAATTTCACCTCAAATTTACTAAATATTTACTTTTTTGACAGATTTGCATCCAAGTTAGTCGCTTGGATATTGAGTCGTGTTATCAAAGCATCCGTTTCGTTTAAAATTAGTGGATGGAAATGTTTGAGAGATGTTACAATCAAGTTCCAAAAGGTCTTTCTTCATCTATTTCGTTACTTTATTTTCAATAAAACAGAAGCACCTACTTAAACATTATACAATAATATATGCAGGGTGCGGTTGAATCTGTTTCTGTTGGTGAAATCAGATTCAGTCTTCGACAATCCTTAGTTAAACTAGGGGTTGGTTTTATTTCTAGGGACCCTAAACTGCAATTATTGATTAGCGATATAGAAATTGTTACAAGGCCTTCAAACCAAACTTCAAATAAAACAGACTCATGGAAATCTCGCACTACCCCTGGTAGAGGAAAGTGGATGGTTGTGGCTAATATGGCAAGATTTTTATCTATTTCCGTCACGGATTTGGCTCTAAAGGCAAGTCATTTTCCCCTTCAAATGCTTGCTATTTTTCTGTAAAATGTATGACATTTATAGTTCCTTGACTTCGAGCTCTTCTACAACTCCGTTTACTTATTAGATACGAAAGACCAAGAAAAAGGTCAAGTTGACTATGTGGCTGGGAAATGTTTTCTGACTAGATGCCAAATCATTAAACAAAGATATCTAAAAATGCATTTTTAAGGAAACTTTATGGATGTCCTGCAATGGAGGGGCTTTCAGATTAATGCCCATTTAGTTCTAATTAATACCATCAGTATTAACGTTTCTTTGTTCTATTCGAGTATTTAGTTTCGTGCTCGGCTGTATGAATGTAGTTTATCTCATAAAAGGAGCTAGTGCAATATGTAATATATAGCTCTTTCTATAGACAAATTCATATATGGTGATTTCGGTTTCTTAGAGTTTCTGCAATGTAGTAGAGTGGAAAAATATACTTGATGGTCATATAACTATTAGTTGGTTGCCAGATTAGGGTTCCACATCACACAAAGACACAAGAACTTGGGTACATGACTAAGGATTAAATTCAACCAAGACAACGAAAGAACACATGATATACGTGGTTCATTTGATCTAGTTCACAAATGCACTAGCAAGTCTTTTGTTATCATCTAGGGATTACAGTTACATATGATTTTTTATTTCTAGTAGCCAGATTAGGTCTACCTCTCATGATTTGCCTTTAGTTTTAACTTCTGCTGTAGAGGTGCTGGGCCACCTTCAGAATCTTGCTTTATAACGGAAGTATAGGGTTGAAAATAAGCCTAGCCACTATAGCTCTATTCGATCGAAGCCTAATTGAGCCGAGTTTGAGCTCTACAGATACGGCTCGAAATGAGTCGAGCTTGAGCTGGAGCGTTTTTAAGTTGAACGAGCCGAGTTTGAGCTTCGTCGACCTCGGGATCAGTTCATTTACATCTCTAGGTGGTTAGAGCATCCGATGACTTGTTTCAGAAGGTAACATCTAATATAATGTGTTGCAACAATCTTCTACAACAATGCTGATTTTCTTCACACTTAACTAGAGGGTATACTTGTGACTGTTTGTTGCCAAATTTACTCCTGGGTTATTATCGCACATTTAACTTTCGCAAAATAGCTCGACTTTTGTCTGTAAAGTGCATGATATTTATGATAACCTTGAAAGTCTTGTCCAATTCTATAGGGTATAATATTTCTATCTGTGCATACTATCTGCTTTATAATGGTTTTATTTATCAATTGTTTTTTTATTCTCTTTTATTTTTATTTTGGGGCAGACGCCAAAAGCTACTGTAGAAGTTAAAGATTTGGGAGTGGAGATATCAAAAGATGGTGGTACAAGGCCTTCTATTCTTGTGGAATTGCAACTTTTGCCTGTTATTGTTCATCTGGGTGAACCACGCATTAGTTTTGATCAATCATCTAGCTTTAACAATGGTGAAAGCCTTACTACGGGATCCACTTGCTTTGCAACGATTGAGAAGGCTTCTGCTCCTTTCGTCTGTGAAGAATTTCATCTCACTTGTGAGTTTGGTCATGATAGGTTGGTTTTCTTTTCTTTTCCCCACAAACATATGTTACACTTCAACTTTTATATGTAATTGATACTCTAAGTTGATATTGCTTTATTTGGGTGCTTTGCATAGGAAATGTTTGTGTCGGGTTGGATTTGAGTTTGAAGAAAAATTGGTTCGTTAGGGTTGAACTCAAAATTTATAAACCAATCTTCAACTCGTTTGACACAGATTTTGCATCAAGAGTATTTTCGGAAATTAATTGCCTTTTGTCTAAAGTTAGTGGGATTTTTGAAAACAATGGAGATTTGCCAAGACAGAATGAAAAATGTAAATTACAGATAGACAAATTAAGGAGAGTTTTTGGAATTTAAAAACATGAATGTGTGTTTTTAAATGGTGAAAATGTTGCTTCTTAGATAGATGAGTTGAGAGATATTAGAAAGGCCAGTGTATATATTGGGGTAAATAGAGCTGTATGAGTTTTGAAGAGAATGGATACTTGGTTCTAAAACTAAAAAGATGTTGTAGGTTTGAAAGTCTGTGCGTGTGTGAGACAGAGAGGGAGGATCATATTTTATAGTTTATAAAGAAATTATACATATCATTTCAGGGAGATAAATAAGATTTTACAATGTCTAACACAGGTTCATTGCAATTTAACTTATATTAATATAAATTGTTTGGTTTTGGTTGACAAGTAATTTTTTATTTATTTCTGTTTGAATAGGTCCGTATATTTTGTTGGAGGCACAACACAGCCCACCTAAGTGTCTTTTCCCTCTTTTGTCTTTTAGTAAAGGTTAAAACTTTTTTAAGTGATATCCTGCCTGCAGAGAAGCAGGTATTGTAGTAAAAAATGTGGACATTTCGATTGGAGAGATAGCTTTAAACATAAATGAGGAGCTGATTCCTGGGAAGAAGTCGTCTGACATCGAAATTGACCAAGTTTTACAATCAAGTACTGGAAACAACATTGCCAAAAAGAAACAAAGTAAACAAGCTCCCCTTTTCGCTATTACCAAGTACACTTCATTCATTCCAGAAAAGGTTTGCCAGTTTTGTATACATTACTTGTATTCTCATATAATCTTCCTGTGTTTACTCCCTGCCACTTGCGAGTTTGACTCCAGTTGACACAGTCTTTCTATCTATTTAATAGGTTTGTCTCACTTTGCCAAAGTTAAATGTGAGTTTTGAGCATAAAGAACACTGTATTGTTATGGAGAATAAAGTCATGGGCATCCAGTTAAAGAGTGTGAAGTCTCGGTTTGTTGAAGATATTGGAGAAAGCACACGTCTTGATCTTCAGTTAGATTTCAGTGAGATTCATGTATGGGTGTAATCAGTAATAGTATCTTGCCATCCTCAAATTTACTAATATCGGTAATACTTTCATTTCTTATGATAATCTCTTTGTTATCATGTAGCTTCTTAGAGAAGCTGAAAATTCTATGGTGGACATATTAAAGCTTGCTGTTATTACCTCCATTTACATTCCATTAAAGGTATATTTATATGATTTTGGTGCATAGCTTAAAAGTTAGTGAGATTTGTAGCTTATAATTTGTGTTGCACTTTAGCTGATTTCTTTTTCACTTATTTCTCTGCGGATTTCCAATTTTTTATTGATTAATTTATTTATTTGCCAGCCTATTTGGACATGATCTTACCTATAGTAGAAACCTGGGTTGAGTTCTAGGATTAACTTTTACCATTAATATATGTGAAACGTGGGGCAGGCAGGTTGGTAATGGGTAAAAATGGATTTTAGTCAAGTAGGTTAATTTTTGTATGCTGGTCAACATGGGGTGGGTTGGCCTAGAACATTTTTTTCCAGGTATTCTATAAGTCATTAGTGTGTCAGGTATGATTATACAAATCATATTATTTCAATAATGTTTTAAGTTTTTTTGAATAAAAGAATATACGAGCCCAGGGTTAATGCAACCGAAACTTCTGATGGCTGTTGACTTTTTTTTTACCATTTTGACCTATTTCTTTTTAAGCTGTTTTTTTTCACCTGTTTGACCCTTTGGAAATTAAATATAACCCGCCATTCCTGTGTAAACCTCTTGTTAGTATGGAATTTGTTTCGTAGAGATGAATCATGTGCCTACTGTTAGTTTTAGTTTATACAGCGTTGAACCTTGAATGGCCTTCTGGTTTACTCTTTCACAGAACCGTCTTCTTGCGTTTTTAAAACGCTTTCTTTTTTCAGCCTACATCACCTATCAGATCTGAAATAGATGTAAAGCTCGGAGGCACCCAATGCAACTTATTTATGGAAAGATTGAAGCCGTTGATGAAGTTGAGCTCCTCAAAGAAGAAAACGATGGTGCTTCGAGATGAAAATGCTAATTCTGTTAAGGTGCCATCAAATGGTTCTAAAGCCATTATGTGGACTTGTACCGTATCAGCTCCAGAGATGACTATTGTGCTTTTTAATTTGAGAGGATTGCCGATTTATCATGTAAGTGAGTTATATTGTCATAGTGCTACCTATAATTTATCTTGTTTTCATGAAGTTCCTTTTAGGATCATAAAAAGTGCATCGTGTAGCTGTTAAGCTAATGCTTTTTATCGGCATTTTTCATTTTCGTTTATTTTCAGGGTTGCTCACAGTCGTCACATGTGTTTGCCAACAACATATCTAGTACAGGCACTGCAGTTCACTTAGAACTTGGAGAATTGAATTTGCACATAGCAGAAGAGTACCAAGAATCTTTGAGAGAAACTCTTTTTGGCGTGGAAACTAATACTGGTTCGTTATTGCACATAGCAAAACTCAGCCTGGATTGGGGTAAAAAGGACAAAGAGTCGCCTCAAGAGGACACTTCAAAGTTCATTTTAGTTCTATCTATTGATATAACCTCCATGGGTGTGAACTTAACATTCAAACGTGTTCAGTCCTTGCTGTCAACAGCTTTCTTGTTTAAAACGCTGTTGAAAACTTTAACTCCGTCTACTGAAACACAAACTCGGGTAGGGCGATCAACAAAGCCGTCTGGCAAAGGGATTCGGCTAATGAAATTTAATCTTGAACGCTGTTCTGTCAATCTTGTCAGTGACGTAGGCTTGGAAAATGAAGTTATCGAGGACCCAAAACGTGTGAACTATGGATCACAAGGTGGCCGTGTTCTTTTTAATGTCTTAGCTGATGGGACTCCACGAACTGCAAAAATACAA
Source organism: Senecio squalidus (assembly GCA_910822075.1). Classification (NCBI taxonomy): domain Eukaryota; kingdom Viridiplantae; phylum Streptophyta; class Magnoliopsida; order Asterales; family Asteraceae; genus Senecio; species Senecio squalidus. The sequence continues at coordinate 60,235,388 of CAJVGC010000590.1, read as the reverse complement.
TCAATAGTTGAGCACAAGACAGTAAAATGTATTGTAAGCTTTCATTTGTATCATTTTAGTTCGTGTTTAAACAAGGAGAAACAGTCTACCCAAGTGGAGCTTGAAAGAGCTAGATCTGTGTATCATGAATATTTAGAAGATGACAAATCTGGCACAAAAGTTACATTATTTGACATGCAGAATTCAAAGTTTGTAAGACGAGCTGGTGGTCTTAAAGAGATATATGTTTGTTCCCTTTTTAGTGCCACTGATATTACAGTCAGGTGGGAGCCAGATGTCCATTTATCACTGGTTGACCTGGGGTTGCGAATGAAGCAACTAATTGATATTGAGAAGGATACCTATAGTAGTAGAGGTACAGAAAATGAACTTAAAGAAGAATCTTTGGGTTCGTTACAGTCGGAAAAGAATAGAAGAAAAAAGGAATCTCTTTTTGCTATTGATATTGAGATGCTTACTGTTACTGCTGAAGCTGGAGATGGTGTTGAAGCCATGATTCGAATTCAGTCAATTTTTTCTGAAAATGCTCGGATAGGTGTACTTCTTGAGGGACTAATGCTCAGTTTCAATGAGTCGCGGGTGTTTAAAAGTGGCAGGATGCAAATATCCCGTGTACCTAATGTCAAAGGTGGGTCAGATGGCAAGTGGGATTGGTTGATTCAAGCATTTGATATACATATTTGCATGCCATATAGACTGCAGCTGCGTGCTCTTGATGATTCTATCGAGGAAATGCTACGAGCTTTAAAGCTTGTTGCTGCCACTAAGTCAAAGTTAATATTTCCATTGAAAGAATCTGGTGCAAAACCTAAAAAGCCGAGCTCCTCCCAAATTGGTTTTGTAAAGTTGATTATACGTAAGCTGACTGCTGATATTGAGGAAGAACCCATGCAAGGATGGCTTGATGAACACTATCGATTAATGAAAAACGAGGCTCGTGAACTGGCTGTTCGTTTGAATTTGCTTGACTTAATTACTGAAAAACCCAGACAATCTACTGCGGTTGCTGATGAAGATGATTCTATTCACATGTCTCAAGTTTCTGGAGAAGATATTGATTTGCAGGATACATCATCTGTTGAAAAACGTAAGGAGGAAATCTATAAGCAGTCATTCCGTTCTTATTATCGGGCATGTCAGAATCTTGTGACATCAGAAGGATCAGGTCCTTTTCCAGATAGATTTCAGTCTGGGTTCAAGCTTAGCACCTCAAGAACGTCTCTTTTCTCTATTACTGCAACAGATCTTGATCTAAACTTGTCGGCAGTTGAAGGTGGCGAAGCTGGGATGATAGACTTTGTACAGAATCTTGATTCAGTTGCTCTGGGAAGTAAAGTTCCATTTTCTCGTCTCTATGGATGTAACCTTAATTTGAAAACAGGCTCCCTTGTTGTTCAGTTACGTGACTATACTTATCCCCTTCTTGCTGGAACCTCTGGTGAATGTAAGGGTCGAGTTGTGCTTGCTCAACAGGTCAGAGTAGATACATCTCTTCTCCTTTTTTACTATATTCAGTTTTTTTGTTATCAATGTATTAAGCTAAACAATGTATTAAACTAAACAATCCATTAACTGTACGAGCTTTTACTTTTAGCTACATTTGGGGGACTTGTGGTTACTTCTGCTTTTTCACTCACATTATCTGTCTCTGCTGATGATAGAACTAGAGAACGGATATAAGATAATGATTTTAAACTTTTGTTGCAGGCAACACCTTTTCAACCTCAAGCTCTGCACGATGTATATATTGGTAGATGGAGGAAGGTGCAAATGTATCGTTCAGTTAGTGGCACAACTCCACCAATGAAAACATATTTGGATTTACCATTGCTTTTCAAGAAAGGAGAAATATCTTACGGGGTTGGTTTTGAACCAGCTTTTGCTGATTTAAGCTATGCATTTACAGTAGCTTTACGTAGGGCTAACTTGAGTGTCCGGAACCCAAATGCTTCTAATGTCATGCCCCCAAAGAAAGAAAAAAGTTTGCCATGGTGGGATGAGATGAGAAATTATATTCATGGAAAGACCACATTATGTTTTTCTGAGAGCATATTTAATATTCTTGCCACAACTGATCCATATGAAAAGTCTGATAAACTCCAAATTTCTTCTGGATATATGGAACTCCAACACACGGATGGGCGTATTAATGTTTCAGCAAAGGATTTCAAGATGTTTACCAGCAGTTTGGAGAATTTGCTTCAAAATTCGACAATTAAACCTCCAGGTACATGTGGCGCCTTTTTATTGGCCCCTAGCTTTACTCTTGAGGTTACAATGGACTGGGAATGTGAGTCGGGTAACCCACTCAACCATTTTTTGTTTGCACTTCCTTCCGAAGGTGTGCCTCGAGAAAAGATTTATGATCCCTTCAGATCTACTTCACTATCTCTGAGGTGGAATTTCTCTCTCAGACCCCCCTCTCATTCACAGTCCTTCAACAATGGTTATGCTGCATTTGATGCAGGTTTGCATGATCCATATAAATTGGAGAGTGATTCAATGAGTTCACCAACTCTGAATGTTGGTCCCCATGATTTTGCTTGGCTTATAAAGTTCTGGAATTTGAACTACATTCCTCCTCACAAATTGCGTTACTTCTCTCGATGGCCTCGTTTTGGCGTCGCGAGAGTTCCTAGGTCTGGTAACCTGTCATTAGACAAAGTCATGACCGAATTTATGTTCCGCATTGATTCCACTCCAACTGTTTTAAGACATATGTCATTAGATGATAATGATCCAGCTAAAGGATTGACCTTTAAGATGTCAAAGTTGAAATTTGAAATGTGTTATAGTCGAGGGAAACAAAAGTACATATTTGAGAGTAAACGTGATATTCTTGATCTTGTCTACCAGGGTCTCGATCTACATGTCCCGAAGGTATATCTTAATAAAGATGATTGCACGAGTGTTATTAAAGTTATTCAGATGACCAGGAAAAGCTCAAAATCTGCATCCACGAACAGAAACGAAAATGGTGGCAATGCTAGAGGAGCGATGGAACGGCATCGCGATGATGGATTTTTGTTGTCTTCTGATTATTTCACAATTAGAAGGCAATCACCAAAGGCAGATCCAGCTAGATTGTTGGCGTGGCAGGAAGCCGGTAGAAAGAATCTTGAGATAACATATGTTAGGTCAGAATTTGAAAATGGAAGTGAGAGTGATGAACAAGCAAGATCTGATCCAAGTGAGGATGATGGGTATAATGTGGTGATCGCTGATAACTGTAGGCGTATTTTTGTTTATGGATTGAAGCTGTTATGGACAATTGAAAATAGAAATGCCGTTTGGTCGTGGGTTGGTGAGTTATCTAAAGCATTTGCACCTTCAAAACCGTCTCCTTCACGTCAGTATGCCCAAAGGAAGCTTCTCGAAGAAACCCAGGTGCAAAATAAAACTGAATCTCCACATGAACATGTTTCAAAGAATTCTTCAAGTGGTCAAGCTGCAAGTTCTTCTAAACAAAAAGAGTCATCAGGATCAGATCCGTCATTTGGTGCTATTGGTAAGTGCAGAGAAGTATCTGTTGATGCAACATCCATCTGATAACATTCAGTTCAATCATGATAAATAATGCATTGTTTTTGGATATTGATAGCTCTGATTTTGTATAATTGTTATCGTTATTGAAACATCTCGATTAGACCTTATTTCGATGCAAGGGTCTTAGTGTTTTTTTTTGTTAATTGATAGACAAGCATGGATTTGATGACTCTGATGAGGAGGGCACTCGCCGTTTCATGGTAAATGTTATCGAGCCACAGTTCAATCTTCACTCCGAAGATGCTAATGTAAGTTGTTATTGTGTTTATGGGATAGTTGATTTGGCACATATACTGGCGGGTCAATTATCAAATCTCATTAGTTTGTTTTTTAAATGTTGAGCATCTTAATTTCTGCATATTTTTCCATTCTGTGTTTCTATCATTTGTAATATCAATCAGTAAAATTGCCGAAGAGGAATGATTAAGAACTGATGGATTTCCATTATATGTTTACATGAATATATAAAGACTGAGAATTACTGCCAAAAATAAAAGATGAGTAACGAGACTTGATTAAAGATTCAGAGATTTAATCACTAGACTTCAATACATAGTATAAAATGAGTAAAAAATCAGTAACATAAAAGCTTTACTGTGTGATTCTGTTAGATAACCAGCTTTTTAGACTCTATACTAGAAGTGAGAAGTGTCTAGTACTGGTACTATAGAATTGGAAAAACATTACTCTAATTTGCTTTAGGTTTGGACATAGTCACATAATTCGCTCAGTACAGGATCGAATTTCGAATTAAGCGAATTCGTACAATTTGTGGTACGATAGCGACCTAGGAACGGTTGGGATCGCAAATCAAACATTGGAGAAAAAGAGTCTGGGTACGGCTGTAAATGGGGTTGGGAGAGGGAAATTAGGTAACATGTTTTAATTATTATATAAATCCAAAACCCATTTAAAAAGCCCATTTATATAAAAAAAAAAGTTTCAAACTAATAAATATAAAAAATATATAATAGTATTATATATTTAATCTCATATTAAGGTTCACATCAAATCATATCCAAATCATATCCAAATCGTTTGGATTTGTTCTATGTATATATTGGTTTCTGTTGCTAGCTTCTTTGCAACGTATCTCTTATGTTTATTTCTATGATTTCTTTCCTCACAAACTTATTTTTTATTTACCATATTCTTTGTCTAGGCAAGGATTAATGATTTTACTTTTGAGTTAAGGTCCAATATCCAGACAACTGTTTTAATATTGTAATGGTCAACTGCAAATACTGTTTTAAATGGCATAATATCTGCATAAACAGTGTAAACCTGTGTGGAATTAACCTAACATGGAACTTCTTTACAATAGCACTCATACTGTCATACATTTCTTGGTTTCTTAAATACGGACTATGCATAACTACTTCCTTTGTCATATGTCACGTGCACGAGCATACCTTGGAATTTGTATTAAGGAGAAAACTGACCATAAAAATGTTTATTTAGTCTATCTTCGCTTTAGTATAAATGTAAACAAAATATATTAAATATATTATTTTATCATTACCACCAAGTCCGCTGTTAAGATATCTGTAGAGTTAAATATGGCTCTTAAGTGAAGAGGTCAAGAGGAGTCGATTGACATAATGGAAGAGAGATAAATATTTGTTTTTGCAACTGATTTATCATAATTGTGAATACTCATCTTAATGGGTCATTCTTATATGGTTGACAGGGTAGGTTTTTGCTTGCTGCGGTTAGTGGGAGAGTTTTAGCTCGCTCATTTCATGCAGTTCTTAATGTTGGTATAGAGATGATAAAACAAGCACTCGGAAGTGGAGACGTGAATGAATTGACATGGAACCGCATGGAGCTCTCAGTGATGTTGGAACACGTGCAGGCTCATGTTGCTCCAACTGATGTTGATCCAGGGGCTGGACTTCAATGGTTACCAAAGATTCGTAGAAGCTCACCAAAAGTAAAGCGTACTGGCGCTCTACTAGAACGAGTGTTCATGCCATGTGATATGTACTTCCGTTACACCAGGCACAAAAGCGGAACAACAGATTTAAAGGTGCACTTGTTTATTAGTCATGTGTAGATGTGGCAAATTGGGCTGGGTGGGTTGGCTTTCGCATCAAAACGGGTTTGGTTCAGAATGGATAGCTTTTAATACGGGTCAAAATGACTTGGGTTGACGTTGCAAGTTTTTTTATTTTTATTCTTTGTCCTTGACATCTATAAATTAAAGAATTTAATATGATCGAATAGTTACATTATTATTAAGATATTTTAGGAGGTTATAAACATTAAACAGCACTGTCACGACACATATATAGTTAGATGCACCCAAACACCCACACACACCCTAGTCCATATATTGGATTCTTTACCCTAAAAAAATTAGTCCATATATTGGATTCATAGTAGTTGAAATATCTGTGTTGCAGGTCAAACCTTTGAAAGAACTTGCATTCAACTCTCAAAATATAACTGCGACTATGACATCTCGTCAGTTCCAAGTTATGCTTGATGTTTTGACCAATCTACTTTTTGCAAGGCTTCCCAAGTAAGAATAGTTTAATTTCTAAATAGTTTGTGATTAATCTTTTTCAGATATAATGAATATAATTTGTAATTCAGGCCTCGAAAAAGCAATCTTCCGAAATCAGCCGAAGATGACGAAGACATCGAGGAAGAAGCAGATGAGGTGGTTCCTGATGGTGTTGAAGAGGTAGAGCTAGAACGAGTCAATCTTGAACAGAAAGAGCGGGTACTAAACTTGCTCTTTGATGATATCCGGAAGCTTTCTCGGTTTACAGATACTCATACTCCCGGAGAATCGTATTTAGAGAAAGAAGGGAATCTTTGGATAGTAACCTGTGGAAGATCCACATTGGTAAGATGCAAAACTTTCCAACTAATTATTTTGGCAAACCTGGCAATGCATACTAATTTAGTACTGGTATTATCATCATGTAAAATGCAACAGAATTTTATGCATTGTTTTGTTTTGTTTTGTTTATCATAAAGTTGAATGCTAAAAGGTCTACATTTACAGGTGCACAGGCTGAGGAAAGAATTGGTAAGTGCACAGAAATCTAGAAAGATAGCTGCTGCTTCTTTGAGGATGGCTATGCAGAAAGCTGCACACGTGCGACTTATGGAGAAAGAGAAGAATAAAAGTCCTTCATGTGCAATGCGCATATCTTTGCAAATCAACAAAGTGGTTTGGGGAATGCTTGTGGACGGGAAATCTTTTGCAGAAGCTGAGATAAATGACATGGTAAGATCAGCCTCCCTATTTTATAATTTCCATCATCTCCAAACACTTCACTTGAGCATTGCTTACTTTATTTTCATTTTCATGACGAATCTAATGAAATTTTATTGTTGTTTGCAGATATATTATTTTGACAGAGACTATAAAGATGTTGGTCTTGCTAGGTTCACAACAAAGTACTTTGTTGTGAGAAATTGCCTACCTAACGCCAAATCTGACATGCTTCTGTCTGCCTGGAATCCTCCTCCTGAATGGGGAAAGTATGTAATTATTTCTTCTTCTGCAGGATGTGTACATAGGTTTTGAATTCTATCTATCCCATAAACACAATAACAACTTACATTAGCATGAAATCCTTCAAATTTGAAATAAAGCAATGATATGTCAACTCATATCACAAAATAATGTTCATGATATTCAAGTTTGATCATGAAACCCTTCAAATTTGTTGTTCTTGTGAAAAACATGTCCCCTCATCTGCTGTTAATAAGTTATTTTATTGGGCCGGGGATTATTCATACTAAATGGTCCGATTACTGATTATGCTGTTCCATAGTGCTTCATTTTATTGTACATCCCTTGCTTACAATTACAAGTACTTACTGCGGTTGCAGAAAGGTGATGCTACGAGTAGATGCAAAACAAGGAGCTCCAAAAGATGGCAACTCACCAATTGAGTTATTTCAGGTGCAAACTTCTACTCGCTGCTTAATATGAATTGTATCATCATTGGAATAGTCAATTTTCTCGATCTTGGTGATTCCAAGGCCGTAATTGCTAATGTTGATTGTGCAGCCTACTTGTGAGATAGATAATGTAATAAAATAGCTGGAATCAACATTATTGATATTTCATAATAGAAATTTAACACAAATTTGAAAAAGTGATAAAACCGATATAATTAGTTTTCGTCCTCTTTTTTTAAAAGTCTATTTAATTGTTAAAATTTGAAATTGGTGGATCTTGTGTGATATAATAACCATGATAGGCAAATTGATATCAGTAGTGTACTGTAAACTAAATAATATATCTTTACTCACTCCATCTCACTGGTGGATCCTTAGCATGTTATCACGTAACAAAACAATATATATATATATATATATATATATATATATATATATATATATATATATATATATATATATATATATTCATCAAGGGTTAACTGGTTAGAAATGTTTGGCGGTTTCTATTGTAGTGATTATAGCTATTGTTTAATTGTTACAGGTCGATATTTACCCGCTAAAAATACATTTAACCGAGACGATGTACAGAATGATGTGGGAGTACTTCTTCCCAGAAGAGGAGCAAGACAGTCAACAGCGGCAGGTTAGAATCCCTTATATTAATGATTAGTTTTAGAGCTGGCAAAATGGGTGTGTTGGGTGACGGGTCCTAACACAGTAACTTTTGTATGTATGGGTTGGATCGAGTTGGGTTGACTGAAACATTTTATTTTTCTTCCAATTTTTTAGTTTTGCTAATAAAAACAAACAGTTATATTATTTCAGTATAGTTTAGTTTATGATTTAGGAGATTTTATGCAATTAAGAAATGCACTGTGGACGACTTTCCACCTATTGTATCCATTTTTGCTTTTAGCTATTTATATTTTTCATATAAAAGATATAACTTAAACGACTCAATCATAACTAAATGGGCACCTTGAAGTAGTTCAATAGAGACCACCTTCTCCAGACTTTCATAAACTGCAAAAATTTAATTTTTAGCTCGTCTAATTATAGGAAGTTTGGAAGGTCTCAACTACTGCTGGTTTAAGACGAGCAAAAAAAAGTTCGACGGTGAACGAGGCTTCTGCATCGAGTAGTCACTCTACAAAAGAATTAGAGGGATCCTCCAGATCTAACCTTTCGGGAAGCAATCATTCCTCCACCTATGCTGATTCCGTTCATGTGAGTTTTTTTTATGATCTTTTAAATTTCTATATTCAGTAACTACAGTTTACAATTTGAGGCTGATAATCATGCAGGGATCAAAGGGGCAGAATGGGAAAACCACGGCACCAGAGTTGGGCCGAACTTCTTCTTTTGACAGGTGTGAAGATTCGGTGGCAGAATCTCTTACGAACGAACTTATGCTACAAATGCAAAAGATAGAATATGTTGGAAGTGTTGAGCAACAAGATGAATCGGGTAAAACTAAATCTAAAACTGCAAAACCTGGTCGTTCTTCTCAAGAAGAGAAGAAGTTAGGTAAACCAAATGATGAGAAAAGGTCCAGGCCAAGGGTAATGAGGGAATTCCATAATATCAAGATAAGTCAGGTTGAACTACTTGTGACATACGAAGGGTCTAGATTTGCTGTAAGCGACTTAAGGTTGCTAATGGACACGTTTCATCGTGTGGAATTCACTGGAACCTGGAGGAGACTGTTTTCAAGAGTTAAGAAACATATAATTTGGGGGGTTCTCAAATCAGTTACAGGAATGCAGGTAAATAACATATACTCTCTAAAGAGCATAAAACATGTATTAAAATATATGTTGACTAAATAATACAATTGCTGCAGGGTAAGAAATTTAAAGATAAATTAAATGGTCAAGGGAAAGAAACAACCCTGTCTGGAATCCCTACCACGGATCTGAATCTTAGTGACAGTGATGGTGGTAATACCAGTAAAACGGATCAGGTTCCTATAACTTGGCCTAAACGCCCTCCTGAGGGAGCGGGTGATGGGTTTGTGAACTCGATCAGAGGATTGTTCCATTCCCAGCGTCGTAAGGCTAAAGCATTTGTGCTGAGGACAATGAGAGGTGAAGAAGAGAATGATCAAATGGGTGGTGGTGACTGGAGTGAAAGTGATACAGAGTATTCTCCATTTGCAAGGCAACTAACTATAACAAAAGCTAGGAAGCTCATAAGACGCCACACCAAAAAGTTCCGTGCCAAGAAAGGTTTGCCTAGACTGTCTATCTATCTATCAAATTATATTTTAGCTATAATATAAGTGCCATTTTTGAAGTTTAGTTTAAATTACAATATAAAGTTTTGTTTAAAATCACTTTCCTTTTCTTTCAAAAACGATAACTTCAAGATGGCACTTCTTTTGGTGAATTCTTTATATTTTGCTTAGCTCCCATGGATCTAAAAGAAAAAGAAGAAAATTGTAAATAACGTGGATGTGTTGTATATGATCAGGTATACATATACAGCCGCAGCAGAGAGATTCTTCACTTCCATCTTCACCAATAGAAGAAACTACACCATATGAAAGTAACTCTTCTAGTGGATCCGATCCTTATGAGGACTTCCTTGAATACCAGGCTTCCCAGGAAAAATCACTACCTTTACCATTAACTAAACTCTCCATAGAGAACCCAGAATATGATGATCTATAGATTGTTGCAACGCCTTGCCAATGATAACACGAGCCAGTAAGGCATTTGGACCCAGGCTTCATTGGTAAGGCTGAGTTTTTGTATGATCAAAAGCAGAAGTATAGATATACAAGCGTTGTGGCTTTTAAGAGTTGTATATAGCATAATGTATCCGTCCTGCTCGGGCCGTTTGTTAGTGCAACCTGAACACTAACATTGGCCTTTGTTATCTGTATATTTATAATATAAAATAAAGGTAGTTTTTTTCCCTTGTACATTGCATAAGTTAAATTTAGAGTTAATTATATAAATGATCTCTGTGCTTGTCTGAATTTAACTGGTTTCATCCCTAGGTCACAATTCCTTCGGGTCTAGTCCCCCTTATACATGTTTGGCTACATAGTTGGTCCTTGCTACTAACTTCCGTTAACTTTAACCGTTAAATGAGGGGTAATTTGGTCATTAATTTTACAATGACCATTTTATAATTATTAAAAGTTGTTAACATAAATGTTTCATTCTTTTAGAAGGTTGTGAACACAAAACAGTCACCATCGACGATGCGGGTTTTCGCCGTTGGCACCATCACCCTCTTAAACCAGCCGCCAGTCACCTCCAAAAATCACTTCCTAAAATTTCGATTAAAACTCTGTTTCTGTCCTTTTTCTTCTCTCTATTGATTTCTTTGGATTTAAATTTCGATTACAACTGTGTTATGTGTTCCACGCCACGTTCTAAACATAGCCACGGACGATATCAGTCATCGGCTCACGGCTGTCACGACAAAGATCCGAGACCCAATACACTCTTGCCTAAAAACTCTTGATTCGAGATTCCCAGATTCCCTTGAGACCCTGGATCTGTCGAGAATCGGGATCCTGCACCAGTCGCATCATCGCCAGCACCTGTTGATTTACAGCCATGGCTGAATTCGGATATGTGCTGGTGGATTTCAGTTTATATTTTTGTGTTTGAAACCAGTTTTGGTGGGGTGTTGTTTAATTGATTTGGTGGTAGTGGGTTCTTCATCTTCAAAAATAAATGGTAAATTTAATAAATTACTGAAATTATGGAACTAAATTTATCTAATTTTTTAATCTCTTTTAATATATACTACAATATATATCCGTGTGAACATACGACCAATTAAACCTATTTTTTATAAGCTGAATATTGATTTTGTTATTCACAAATTGTATATTAGATTTAAAAAGTTAAAACTAAATTGCACAATTGTTATTAGAACGGTCCACGGGAGGTTAAATACATAAAATGTAGTGATAGAGGGGTCATCAGAGAAATGTTTGTCGCTCCGCTGTTGGTTTTCTTGCGATGAGTAACATGAGTCGAGCCAGATTCATCTCCATTCCGGCCAAAACCAGTATGTAGGGGCTCACTGACTTGTTGTTTTCCTTGTAGCTCCATTTGCTGCTTCTTAAAATCTTGATGTTTTGCTTAATCACGAACCATCTAATGTTTTTGGGCCTCTCCCATTTGAAGCCCAATTCGATATTGGGGGCGTCATCTCCTATTACAAGATCAAGAAAAAGGGCCCGGTATTCATGTAGCCTAGCTACACCCAGTTGAACTATCCCTCCTAGTAATATAGTTCTGTATTTTTGGTGCTACCGTTCCGGAACTCTAAAATCCCAATAAATACTCCAAGGTAAAAGGGATTGTAACTTCTTTTGGTGCTCATTTTTTGGCGATTCAGGAAAGCAAATTCCAAGGTTCTTCGTTTTTTAATGTTAGTAATATTTGGGGAAACTCTGCGTCTGAGTGGGATAAGTTTCCAGCCGTTGGGTTGTCAGGGGGCTTGATTAGTGTGTGGAAAGTCACAGACACTTCTTGGTGGTATCGGGAATCTTATGTAATTCTGATCAAAGGGTGAATGGCGACTTTAGAATGGATGAAAGGATCAGGATTAAGTAAAGAAGGAAATTAAGATGTGGTAAATCTCGATGAAAACGATGAAGAGATTGATGAAGAGATTGAGATGGAACAGCCAGATCAAGTTCAAAACGAAGAAATGAATGAACAAGGTGAAGCGGAAAAAGTGGTAAAAGAAGGTAACAAAGATTGAGACATTGAAGATATTTACTACAGTGCAATGATACTTGAAAAAGATGAAGATCTCAATCCATTGATTAGAAAAGTTATTTGTGCAAGACTTAGAAAACAAAGAAAGTTTGACAAAAGAAAAAATGCCGATCGGAGATTGAGGAAGTATGACTTTGAGAATAGATTGAATCCACGAGATGTAAAAGATCTTCATGATGAAGACATGCAAAGAGAAGTAATGAGGTTGCAAAATGAGCACAAAGAACTTTACAAAGATGCTTTATCAGATGATTTTGGTCTTCCAAAGTGTGATGATATTGATCTTGAAGAACAAAAGAGGATACATAAAAGAATAAACAAACCGTTCATGGAAGATCAAGTAAAAGATTTCTTTGTTAAAACTCCAAAAAGGGTAGAACCGACAATTCTACATGGGCTTAAAACAAAGGTAAAAGAGTTGTGGAGCAAGTTCAAGCACTTCATTCATGAAAAGTGTAAAGGGGTTAACAAGGTGTATTCGATTCATGGAATTTCAGATGTTAGAGATATTAGCTCAAAGTTTCATAATGAAGTTGAATATGCTACATTCAAAGTTTCAAGAGGTAATGGAAAGGTCTACAACTTTACCGAAGCATATTTTAATGATCTTAGTCCAAATGATATAGAGTGGCTTTTCATGTCGATGAAAAGATGGTCGAATAAAAGGGACGTTGAATATTTTCCGAATCAAGAGTGAAACGCTTTATGGAAGGAAAAGTTAAGGAAGAAACATACTTTGACTTTTAAATTTCCCTCGAAAGAGGAAGAGGAAAAGTGAACTTGGTTGCCCCACAACCGAAATTCTCAATCAAACATGTAAGAAAATGGACGATAGTGAATATTGGCAATAAAGGGATTATCTACCCAAGCCCACATTGGAGTGAAAATGTTGTAATGCTATTCAAGGAAGTATATCATTTCTCAACAGGCACACCACGTTTAATCAAAGGCGAGATAGAAACCATTATCAAGAATGGTGATGAAAGCAACAACGCAAACTCTGATGGTTATGCTAAGTGGAGAACGGAAAGAAGAGAATATGAGTTTGGAAGAGATGCTATTAAAAAGTGTTTGGCAAATAGAAGAGTTATTCAAAGATAAGAAATGTGTTTGAAGATTCGGAAAAAAAAGTATTCAATTTATGCAACGATCAAAGCTCGAATATGATATGAAATGCAACAAGAAAGAGATGAATGTGCAAAACTTTATCCCGAATTCAAAGAAAAGGAATCTTCAACAACTCAATCTCAAGCTCAAAAAGATCAAGCATCTCAAGAACAAGAAAATCCAACTCAAGAATCGAAGAAATGAAGCTTAGCATAAGTTTTTGAAATGTATTGTAAAACGTTAATAATTACTTTTCTAGAAACGATATTAAAGGGGGAAATTGTAGAGATTAGAATTAGTTAATATGGTTTCTAGACGGTAATTGTATCATGTAATGAATGTTTACCCCTTACCTATAAATAGGTAAGGGGTGTGATGTAATAATATGACTTTTGGTTGATTCTCATACCTAACAGATTTATCTGAAACAAAACTACAAGTTTCAGTTGAAGAACTATTTAGTTTTGGTTGGTGGCTTCTCTTCTAGATTTGTTGGCCAAATGAAGATAGAAACCATAGAGAAGAATTGGTTGGACGTACAAACTAAGATAATGATTAGAGATATGAAAATGATGAAAGAAAAGAGAATGGAGGAGGAATTGAACATGAGATTGAAAAGAGACTAGAAAATGAGAATGTGGGTAGATCATCAGCTGAAGTTGAAATGACTGATGCGAGTAAAAAAACTGTGAAAGAAACACGAGTATTGAGTTATGTAATTACTGGAAAGGATCTAGGAGAATCTTCTAATAAATCAGTTGATCTAAATTAAACTATAACCTTGAAGTATCTAATTGAGAATCAGAGTCAAGAGGTTAAGTTAAAGATGAAGGTGAAACAAGAGGATGATGATACTTTCGCAGAATATATAGATAAGGAACCTTGGTTTTCAAAAGCTCAAACTAAAGTACAATCAACTTTAGCTGAAGACTACTATGTTTCAGACCCAACAGCTCAAAAGATTATTGAAGATGTATCTGATTGGGTAGATTATACTGATGCCAATGGGAGTGAGCTTGACAAGTATGGATTTCCTGTTGAACCTGAAGGTACATTTGTTCAAGGAAATGAAGGAAAAATTGGGTCAAGGTTCAAATAATTAACCCAAGCTGAGAATTGAATAGAATGATGAGAGGTATTCTACCTCCTATCGTGGCTTGGAGATTTGATCCCTACAGAGGTTCAGTTGTTATCAAAAGGGAGTAACTGGGAGTGTAATGGTTTCATATTTTGAAGAGGTGACTATGAGAAGTTTATCCATGAGTGTACAAAAAACAAATTTTGTTGATTTTGGAAAGAAGTTCAAAAAGAAGAGAAAAAGGATGGCAATGGAAAGAAGTCCTTTGAAGAGAATCAAAGTTGTTCAAAAACCAAAGATTATCAGATGGTGGATGGATGTTGCACATAATGAAATTGTGCTAGTAAGAGCAGATGGGGAAGATCAAAGACTATATGAAAATGCTGAGCTTAGAGAGTTATCAAATGAAGATCTTTGAACTAATCATAAACTACCATTTGAAAAACATGAGGACTATGGTCAAGAAGGAAAATGATTTTTGGAGGTGCTTGCATGGGAAGTAGAGAAGATCAGAATGGGGTATAGACAAGGAAGATGATTGATGCATGAATACTGTTATGTATGAAGATGGGAATGGTGCTAAACCTAGCAAGATGAAGGTTTTGCAAGCATCATCCAAACGGGAGATTGTTAGAGCATAATAAGAGAGATGGTTGAAGCTTCCAAAAGTTTGACAGGTCCTGATTTTCCTCTCTATACACTCAGCGAATCGAAACTGAAACACACATGTCATGATGCGGAGTCTCATGACCTGAGTTCAATCAAAAGCAGAAGCATGAAATTGAAATTGAAATTGAAGCTGATAGAACAATATGCGTAACTTTTTAAGATTTCATTGATAGTGTGAACTGGTTTTGGATCGAGATTGTTACAACTGATATTCAATCTCAACGGAACCTCTCAATTAGAGAGTTACGGGTTCAAAGACAACAAACTATAACAACCTATCACACTATTTATAGACAAAATCTAAACACTACAAACTAAATTATTACAACATGTCATCATCTTAATTTCAACTCGGGGAGTTCACTTCAATTCGGAATCAAAGTCTTCAGCCTCCAAGTTAATATATTCAATGTTGACTTGAGTTGACTTAAGTTAAACTTCAGTTTATTTTCAGTTTGGAGGAACTTCATTTAGTTCAGATATCTGAACTAATTTGTTCCCCGAAGGGAAAAATTTCACTTCGGATTATTTATGATTTTAGTTCGGATCCTCCACGAACTAAAATCATCTTTATTCAAACACAAAAACACTAAGTTTTAGTTCAGATATCTAAGTTTACCCGCCTTATTTGCCTTTGAATGAAATCGTCTTTCTTATTCATTTCTGCTATGATTATGTGTTTGATTAATCAATTCAACTTCTAATTTGTGATTCCGCAACCAATTAGAAGTTCTAATCACCTAGATTACTAAGGTTGAGAGAATTATAGACATGTCAACAACTACTTACCATATTAAGCTCCTAATACAAGCTTTCCAATGTATCAAATTACCCT
This sequence comes from Senecio squalidus, assembly GCA_910822075.1. Taxonomy (NCBI): domain Eukaryota; kingdom Viridiplantae; phylum Streptophyta; class Magnoliopsida; order Asterales; family Asteraceae; genus Senecio; species Senecio squalidus. The sequence goes on along the minus strand of CAJVGC010000590.1, from coordinate 60,219,475 downwards.
CCATGAAGCACAATACATATAATGAATTTGAACAGTAGAAACTCAAACTAGTAGGAGTAACAAAGTTACAGTAGTATACCTTCTTATTTGAATCAAGATTTTTCTTCTTCCATGTGGTTAACTAACATATCACAAGTGAAAACCTTTCCCCCAAGTGGTGCATGTTTAAGATCACATCCAAATGTTCCAATTCCCATATCAACTTTCGAAACATACTTTTTCATATTCTTCCCCTTAAACCAATAATTTGATATTAATACCACCTTTATAGTAATAGTGAAGACCAATACAAAATGGTCAAGCGGCCTTAAAAACATAGGAGCAGTACTAACTACATCGTCTTGTAGTATTAAATATAGGAGCAACAACATTAACAATATAAGAGCAAACTAACTAAAAATTTAAAAATTAAGTAACTTCTCATAGATAAATCTGATCATGCTCAAATTTATATGCAAAGTAGATATGTGTATCGTGAACCCCATATCAGAAAAATCAAGACAATCCAACGGTTAAGAAATACACAATAATCCTTTTACCACAGTTGCGCCTAGTAAACAGTAAACTTTCAACATCCAACTTTGAAATTGTACATCTCCTTGGGGAAACCTCTGATAACAATCAAATCTTAACACAATGTAGATTTAAATTCCTCTAAGCACATATCAAAAAAACCACGAAGATACACAAACACATGATATATAACCCTACCGCAACATATTTAAAAAATTCATATCTTTCGATCAGAAGCTCAAATCGAAAATTCTTTTGGTCAGAATGTGCGTTTATGTTTGTAGAATCTACAGAAAAAATTCGTCCAGTTCCGATGGCTAACGAATGAGTTTTTACCTTTTTACCACGGCTGCGCTGAATATGACGAATATAAACCCAAATTTTCAAACTTGTAGATCTCCTTCTTACTTTTCCATGTAACATTGTGGATCTTAGATCTAAAGGAACATGTGCTATAATACCACTAGTCAGGATCTAAAGAACTATGCTTGTATAAACAAATGGTTAGATCAAGATCTATCAAGGAAGTTGCAGCGAATCAACATTTTTGATATACGAGGTTGTGATTAACATTTCATGTTTATGAATATGAATGAATAACAAGAACGCAAATTATTTACCACTAACAACCTCAATTATATTTTATCAGAATATAATGTGTTACTCTTCTTTGTAACAGGAATCAAGGACACCTTGACCTTGAGGAACAACCCTAGTTTTTCTAGGTCTACATCAAAATTTATTTTCTATGCAATAAGTCTTACTTTTTCTCTAACATTCATCAAGTTTTTCTAACCTTGTTTCTAACAAACTCCTACTAATTCGTAAGAATAATACTTACAAAGATTTGACGAGGAAGAGAAGAGGAAGTCTGGATTCGAAGGGATGTTGTTGATGGTCTGCTGAAGTCAATCAAAAAAGGAATCCAAGAAAGGGGAGTCGACCGAATTAAGGTTTAGGAGGAAGGGTAATCGTTTTGTTTATGTGTAGGTTTAATTAGTTAATTAGTTTGATAGGTTACAACATGTGTATGGATTTAATTAATAACCTAATTGGTCGGGTTTTAAAACATCTTCTAAACAAGACGGGCTAACAAAATAAAAGTTTAATTCTCGTTTATAAAAAGTGTGACAGGGTACTTACTAAAACAAAACAAAAATAAAAACTATGACTCGGGATTAATTAGAACAAATCAAAAATAGTAAGTTTACCTTCCCACTTTAATTAATTTATTTTTGACTACGCAAGTTCGTTAGAATTTCTAAACATAAACAAAGAAGCTCAAACTCATGCAAAGGTGGTATTCATAACATAGCATGCAAGTTCTAGTTTCTAAAAGGTGATATGTAAAACATACACCCGAGATAACCATGTTTAGAAATACTAAGTTTTATGACCATCATATAAAACCACATTTCTAAAAATGCAAAGTTTACTCAAATCATATTGAAATTTTAAACTCAAAGTTTGAACTAAGTAACGATAGGCATGCTAATGCATAGACGTTGACTAAACGAGTTTGGTGACGGGAGCCACTGGTCTAAGAGGTATATAATGTTTTGAAACACACATATATATGACTAAGAAATCTGCTAGATTAGGCTACCACTGTTAAAGTTCTATCTCGTGAGCCTAATGTAATGTTATGCCTATATGTTTATTGTAACTTTGTTACTTACAAATCTCATATGTCTTATACATGGTTTGGATATATATACAGTTTTACATGTTTTATTAAATTATGAATTCACTTGACTTTGTAATTGACAGTTTTTTCAAATGCATTAAGTTGAAGCATGGTTTTCAAGAGTATTTACATAGCAATGGTTTACATGTTTTATTTTCTATTATGGATTATTGTCCAAACAAGTTTATGTATTTCATTTTGAGTATAAATCAAGTATTTTATTTCTAAATCGTCTTATTTGAGTCGTTTAATATATTTTGACTATGATTCATGAATGTTACAAGTCGATTCATATTCGCAAACTTCGGAGTATGACAATAAGTTTACACACACTTTCAGACATAAACAAATTAACATATTTCATCACACCTTTTTAAAGTGTGAAAACATAAGTGTAAAGAAGAAACGTTTTTGTTGTAGGGTAGAAGTCATACATTTGTTCGCTAAAAGTGCGTAGTAAAGATGAGTAAAAATAACAACGTTTTTCTTGTTTATTTATAGAAGTTTGCTAACGATAGTCCCCGAGGATAGGGGTGTCAAAGAAACCTGAACTCGACTAACCCGACCCGATCTGAACCCGAATAAGCTTAATAGGGTTGGGTTTATTCGGGTCTATATATGTTATTCGGGTAAAATGGGTTGACCCAATGTGACCCTAGTCTTATTAGAGTCGGGTCTAAAGGAAATTTTTTGTGTTAATCGGGTTCTAGTTAGACCCGAATAAGTCTAATAATTTTATTTTATTTTATTATTTTTGAGCTGTAGTTTGAAGCCACTATGTTATGTTGAGTAAGTCATCTTTTATAACCTACATATCTTTTAAACTCGAGTTTATTTGTCGACCAACTTTAAAATTAACTTATTAATGACAAATATATTTAGACTATAAACGTTTTTTCTTGCACGATTTATTTCCTACTGTATCTTTTTATTTTTCTAATGCAATTCTGTTTATAAATTATGCATTCAATTCTATAAAAAAGAATTTACTTGCTTAACATTTTCTATAATTTCCTTTATTTCTATATTAACTTTTTTTTAGCTGCTATCAACAATTCACATAATTTAATCGGCCAAATTTACAAGTTATATTCATTTTTATTTTGTTTGATATTTGTTGTCAAGCATAACACGAAAATATGGAGCCATTTTATTAGCCTAAAAAGTAACAAGTTATAGTTATCTTGTTGTTAAAAGCATTAATAGGATGGTTTATTTTTATGTGTTATTTTTTTTAGTTAGACCCGAACCCGATTAGACTCGACCCGATAAGAAACCAACCCGATAACCCGATCTCTTATTACGGTCTGGTTAAGGTCAAAAGTTTGACAAATCGATTAGACCCGACCCAATTAAGCTTATTAGGATTGGGTCAACCCAATTAACACCCCTACCAGGGGCTATGGATAAAAATGCATCAAAAACATGTACAATAACTATCAAAAATAAACAGCTTAAAAACTGACAAGAGATTGTCAACCAAATACAAAAGATTTGTGCTTTATTTATTTTATTTGTAACCGTTTAACCGTTTTTAAACATAGCTCTAAGAACTGTACATAGCATTTTTCTTATTTAAAACATATTCTCGTAGAGCTTGTTCATTACCTCTCCTCAGAGTGGTGGGAAGAAATCTTAAAATAAAGAGTTCTTAAATTTAGTGATTCTCTATTAGTTGAAAAACCCTAAATTTAAATTAGATTATTATTAATGTTTTGACAAATACAATATAATAAGTAGGGTCGGTCCTAAAAATTTGGACGACCCAAAAAATAATATAAATTGGGCCTTTAAAAATAATAAATTGGAAAAAAAAGAACAAAAAGCCTCGAACTTTGGACCAAATGGTTTTGCCTAATATTATTTACCAATTGGACTAAACACATTTTGTGTAAAAGATTCCTTGTTTTCTATCTATTTAGAACACCTAATTAAAACTATTTTTTTAGACCTTTCGAATTTGGAGCCCGAGAGGTCGCACATAATGCACCACCCTTGGGTCGGACCTGATAACAAGATACATAAAACCCCAAATAAGTCTGATTATGTACTTGGCCAGTTTTGTTTTTGTGATGTCAATGTTTTTTATTGTCCATGGAAGCCAAAAAACACACACATCAATATCAAGAAACTACTAAACAAAGGTTATTTACAAACATAAACATAAACATAAACATAAGCATAAGGAGGGGCATGTGGAAGCATGTTTTGAGTAGGTTGTCCGTGAAAAACCATCTTAGATTTGGATTGCTTGGAGACCCCATTTATTAGGGGTTCAGATCACCGATTTTCGAGAACAGTTAGGGTCCGCTCATATATAACCAATGACACACAAACGTATTATGATACTTAAATTATTATTTTTTAGGTGAGCAAAACGGTAATATTCATAAAAAGGTGGTAATATTCATAAATAGAGGAGTCGATTTTTAATTTATAATATATATATATATATATATATATATATATATATATATATATATATATATATATATATATATATATATATAGGGTGAGGTTCAATAGGGATCCCTTTTTTTCTAGAGATCCAGGGATCACCTTTAGAGCCACACAATTTCATTAATAGATAAAACCCACGGAGGGGTATTTTAGTCATATTGAAAAAATATTTTAAAAGGTCACGCGCCCCTAAAAGATCTATCCATCCATCCACAGACACACACACACATAAGCACACACTAATCTTCTTTCTCAATTTCTCAATCACTCAATCACTCAAAGGTAATAAAGCATCGATCTTTGAACTAACTAATTTAGTATTTCAAAAACTTTGAGATCACCGTTGGGTGTGTTGGTGGTGGTGCCGTCGGAGTGACGACGGCGGCGGAGGTGGCGGCGCGGTGGAGGGAGCATATTGCTGTGGTGCGGTGGAGATAGGGTTTAAGGGTGGGTAGGTATGGGCGGTGGTGGTGGAATTGATGCACGATCCTTGTTTAGCTAAATATTCTACTTTTGGTGGCCTTAATTCACCTCTTCATTTTGCTGCTGCTAAAGAAAACAAGAAACCACCATTGGCTATGAGCTTTGAGAAATCAATTGAGGGAACTGTGGAAAAGAAAACTGCAGTGAGAAGGACTACAAGAAAAGGGTACTAGAAATTGTTTTTTTCTCTTTTTCCGTTATAAACGTTATGATAATTATGGTTATCATGGATATTATTATGAAGCCATGTTTGGTTTGTGTTTGAAGTCGTGCTTCATTTCAGTGCATCTTTGGTGCAAAATGGGTGTTTTGAAAATGGGGATACAGATCTTGATTTGATTTAAATTTTGATTTTTGGGTATTTGACTTTTTGGGTATTTGATTTGGTAGAATCACATTGTTGCATTTCCTACTTTTTATTTACCATTTTAGTCATTATTTTTGTTTGCCCTACTGATTGTAACAAGATTTGGGGTTTTTGAGAAATTGGAGAAATTTGGGTTTTATAAGTGGTGAAAATCTGTAGTAATCACCTGTGATTGTATTAATTTAGTGCCTTAAATGTCATAAAAAATGTTTAGTAATCACTTGTGATTCTAAAGTTTTTACATTAAGAACTGTTTATAATTTAGTGGCTTAGTACCTTAATGTAAAATGTCACCAAAATGTTTAGTAATCACCTGTGATTTTATTAATAATGTGCCTTAGTATGTTGATATAAAATGTCACAAAAATGTTTAGTAATCACCTGTGATTTTATTAATAATGTGCCTTAGTATGTTGATGTAAAATGTCACAAAAATGTTTAGTAATCACCTGTGATTTTATTAATATGTTACTTTACTAGTTGAATTTTATTTGAAATGAGTAGACAAATATTTTGTTTGAGAATACTTTCGGTTTGGTGTATTTTCTTTGAACAATAACTATGTCACATGTGATTTTATTAAATTAAGTCACTAAATATCTTAAATGTAATTTTGTAGTCAACAAATTGTAAAGGAAAATCACCTGTGATTTAGTGCCTTAATACCTTAATACATTTAAGGTTCTTAATTTAGTGCCTTAGTACCTTGATGTAGAATTTCATCAAATGTCTAGTAATCACCTGTGATTGTATTAATTTAGTGCCTTATATGTTGATGTAAAATGTCATCAAAATGTTTAGTAATCACCTGTGATTTTATTAATAATTTTCTTTAGTATGTTGATGTAAAATGTCACCAAATGCTTATTTAATCACCTGTGATTATGTAGTTTTCTTTAGTATCTTAAATGTAATTTTGTAGTCAACAAATTGTAAAGGAAAATCACCTGTGATTTAGTGCCTTAATACCTTAATACATTTAAGGTTCTTAATTTAGTGCCTTAGTACCTTGATGTAGAATTTCATCAAATGTCTAGTAATCACCTGTGATTGTATTAATTTAGTGCCTTATATGTTGATGTAAAATGTCATCAAAATGTTTAGTAATCACCTGTGATTTTATTAATAATTTTCTTTAGTATGTTGATGTAAAATGTCACCAAATGCTTATTTAATCACCTGTGATTATGTAGTTTTCTTTAGTATCTTAAATGTAATTTTGTAGTCAACAAATTGTAAAGGAAAATCACCTGTGATTTAGTGCCTTAATACCTTAATACATTTAAGGTTCTTAATTTAGTGCCTTAGTACCTTGATGTAGAATTTCATCAAATGTCTAGTAATCACCTGTGATTGTATTAATTTAGTGCCTTATATGTTGATGTAAAATGTCATCAAAATGTTTAGTAATCACCTGTGATTTTATTAATAATTTTCTTTAGTATGTTGATGTAAAATGTCACCAAATGCTTATTTAATCACCTGTGATTATGTAGTTTTTACATTAAGAAACTGTTTATTATTTAATGTCTTAGTATGTTGATGTAAAATGTCACCAAATGCTTATTTAATCACCTGTGATTATGTAGTTTTTACATTAAGAAACTGTTTATAATTTAGTGCCTTAGTTCTTTGATGTAAAATGTCACAAAACGTTTAGTAATCACTTGTGATTTTATTAATAATGTGTCTTAGTATGTTGATGTAAAATGCATTTATGTGAAAGAATATTTACTTGGTAAATGTGCTCAATATTTGTTTAATACATTTATGTGAAAGAATATTTACTTGGTCAATGTGACACAAAAGCAAAAGACAAAAAGACAAAAGTGAAAGGAAAAGCGTTACTTGGTAAATGTGACACAAAAGCAAAAGACAAAAAGACAAAAGTGAAAGGAAAAGCGCGTGTGAGTAAAAAAAAAAGGAAAAAGGTAAAAAGACTTTTTTGCCCCTCTGTGTTTTTTCCTTACAAATCATTTAAACCCAACTTTTAATCTCAGCCACAAATTTTAGATGATCTTGTGGCTGAGAAGGTGATCCCTGGATCTCTAGCAAAAAAGAGATCTCTATTGAACCCCAATCTATATATATATATATATATATATATATATATATATATATATATATATATATATATATATATATATATATATATATATATATATATATATATATATATATATATATTTGGATATGTGTATATTTTATAGTTATCAAAATTGTGATTTTTCATTATAACTATCAAATTTCACGTAGATGATTAATTAATCATTTTTTTTTACCCGTTTAAATCGGAAAACAAAACACGCTTAATTTAGTATCGTGTATAATTTTTTTATAATTGTATGAAACTATTATTATAAAATAAGTTTAGTGCGATAATGGTTTCTTGTAGTTTCCGATTTGTCTCGTGATTTATGTCGTGAGAGTAATGGTTCATGGGTCGGTCTTTGGGGCCAAAACAAATTATGCGGTAACAATTTTGGCTCAACCTTTTGGAATGGAAAAGAATTATTGATATGGCAATGAGTTTCGATAGTTTCTTATTTGTAACTTTCGGCTATATATTAAGTATAACACTTTCTTATTTGTTCGTTCGTGTTATAATATGAATTTTGCGGTAACAATTTCAAGTTTGGCAATTCGAGGCATAAAAAGAGTTGCTATAATTGTTTCTCGTTAAACCATTTCCTCCACTAAGTGTGTTCTAATGGTAAAATATTTATATTTATTTGATACGATATGTCTTTGACTATAATATGGTATAAGTAACAATACAAAGCGGTGATATCTAATAATTTCAAGTCCAACCCTTTAAATCTACTAATAATTATTTAGATTTATCATCTAATAATTTCTTGTTCGGTAATTCGTGTTATAAAAAGAATTAAGGGGTAATATTTTTTTTATTTCAGCCCTTTTGAGCCACAAAAAATTTATGGACTAATGGTTTTCGGTATATCCTCTCATGCCCAAAAAAAGAATTATTTATATGCAGTAACCAATTTCTTATAGTTTCGTGATAAATAATTCGAGTGTAGTAGTTTTTGGTTCGTGTGATGTTGCGGCAGTGAAATGTTGTATTCGACAATTTACATTGTCTTAACGAATTATGATATTTTCTCGTTCGTCACAAAATAAAGTAGAATTATGGGGTAATATTATCTATTATGACCATTAACAAAATTACATCATCTATTAGTTTATCCTTCGACCATTCAAGACATATAGGAAAAATTTATCTTTAGTCATTCAAACTATATTTCTTTAAAAGTTAACTTACATAAAACATAGAGTTCAAAAAAACTTTAAATGCCTTATTATGTAATAAATCATAAAGATATCGAATTTAATGAGCAAATGGATAAATAAGTAATTCAACTTTATGTAAAATTTCTATGTGTTTGAATTAAATAAGGGTAGATAAGAAATATCAAGTACTTAAATGTTAAGGGATTAAGAGTATGAGGAGATTCTTTATAATATAGTTAAGATGTATAATCAACACTAATATTTAGTAAAGAATTGAAACTTAAAAAACCCCTAAAATTTGTTTAATATTTCTTATCAAACATTTAAACATAATCTATCTACAAAAGCAACATAAACAACTATCAAAACAATTTCTAGCAAAATAAATATAACTAATATTGCTAATACTACAAATTACAAACAATTTATCTTTGAAATAATATGGCAAAAATATTATTAGTAGTTGTTCGGATTTTAATGTAATTATCTGAAAAGTTAAAATGTTAAAAATATTTCTCTTCTTACTTTTTAGTGTTAACTCCGTCAAATCTGACTTGTTCATATATTGAAAAAAAATAAAATACAAAAAATTAATTCTTGATTCAAATATTAATTTTTTTATATAAAAATGAATATTTTAAATATATTCATCTAAAAAACTAACTTACTTAAAACATAGAATTCAAAAAAACCTTAAATGCATTATTATGTAATAAATAATAAAGATATCGAATTTAATGAACAAATGGATAAATAAATAATTCAATTTTATCTAAAATTTCTATGTATTTGAATTGAATAAGGGTAAATAAGTAATTTCAATTACTTATTTTTTTTATTTTTATAAATATGAATATTTTAAATATATTTCTCTAAAAGTTAACGTATTTAAAACATAGAATTCAAAAAAACCTTAAATGCATTATTATTTAATAAATCATAACGATATCGAATTTAATGAGCAAATGGATAAATAAGTAATTAAACTTTATCTAAAATTTATATGTGTTTGAATTGAATAATGGTAAATAATTAATTTCAATTACTTAAATTTTAAGGGATTAAGAGTATGGAGAGATTCTTTATAATATAGTTACGATAATTATCTGAAAAATAAAAAAAAGGAAAAAATAAATTTTCTTCTTAATTTGTTAGTGTTAACCCCGTCAAATCTGACTTGTTCATATATTGAAAAAAAATCAAATACCAAAAATTAATTCTTGATTCAAATATTAATTTTTTTTATTTTATAAAATGAATATTTTAAATAGAGTTAATTAAATAAATCGTCCCTATGGTTTATCTAAAATTACTAATTTTGTCCCTAAGTTTAAAACGTTGCATAATTCGTCCACTTTTAGAAACTAATTACCCTTTTCGCCCCTAAAATGGATGTCCGTTAATAATTTCCCTTAAATTATCGCTAATTAATTTCACGTTTCGTCCCTAAAATGGATGTCCGTTAGAAATTAGGGACGAAAAGCGTAATTAGTTTCAAAAAATGGATGATTTATGCAACGTTTTAAACTTAGGGACGAAATCCGTAATTTGGGGTAAACCATAGGGACGATTTATGTAATTAACTCTTTCAAATATATTTCTCTAAAATTTAACTTACTTAAAACATATAATTCAAAAAAACCTTAAATGAATTATTATGTAATAAATCATAAAGATATCGAATTTAATGAGCAAATGGATAAATAAGTAATTCAACTTTATCTAAAATTTCTATGTGTTTAAATTGAATAAGGGTAAATAAGTAATTTCAATTACTTAAATTTAAAGGGATTAAGAGTATGGGAAGATTCTTTATAATATAGTTAAGATGAATAATCAACACAAATATTTATTAAAGAATTAAAACTTAAAAAGACTCCGAAAACTTGTTTAATATCTCTTAACAAACATTTAAACATAATCTATCTACAAAAGCAACATAAACAAACACCAAACAATTTCTAGCAAAATAAATATAACTAATATTGCTAATATTACAAATTAAAAATAATTTATTTCTGAAATAATGTGGCAAAAATATTATTAGTAGTTGTTCGAATTTTAATGTAATTATCTGAAAAATTAAAATGTTAAAAAAATTTCTCTTCTTTCTTCTTAGTGTTAACCCCGTCAAATCTGACTTGTTCATATATTGAAAAAAAAAAATCAAATACCAAATTAATTGTTGATTCAAATATTAATTTAATTATGACGACACAAGTTCGTTAGAATTTCTAAAAATAAACGTAGAAGCTCAAACACATGCAAGGGTGGTACTCATAACATAGCATGCAAGTTCTAGTTTCTAAAAGGTGATACGTAAAACATACACCCGATATAATCATTTTTAGAAATACTAAGTTTTATGACCATCATATAAAACCACATTTCTAAAAACACAAAGTTTACTCAAATCATATTGAAATTTTTAACTCAAACTCTGAACTAAGTAACGATAGGCATGCTAATGCATAGACGTTGACTAACCGAGTTTGGTGACGGGTGCCACTAGTCTAACGAGTACATAATGTTTTGAAACACACTAATATACTAATATATATTAAGAAATTAGCTAGATTAGGCTACCACTATTAAAGTTCTATCAAGTGAGCCTAATGTAATGTTATGCTTAAATGTTTATTGTAACTTTGTTACTTAGAAATCTCGTATGTCTTATTCATGGTTTGGATATTTGTACAGTTTTACATGTTTTATTAAATTATGAATTCACTTGACTTTGTAATTGACAGTTTTTTCAAATGCATTAAGTTGAAACATGGTTGTCAAGAGTATTTACGGGCAATGGTTTACATGTTCTATTTTCTATTATGGATTATTGTCCTAACAAATTTTGGTATTTCATTTTGAATATTTTTAAATCAAGTATTTTATTTCTCAATCGTCTCATTTGAGTCGTTTAATATATTTTAACTGTAATTTATGAATGTTACAAGTCGATTCATATTCGCAAATGATGTGTATTTTATAGCATAAAATTATTTTAAGTTTAGAAAAGGATTTTTACCAATGTATATCAACACACAAAACATGCAGTGTACCTGATCGTACGTAAATATAGAATCAGTAAGTCCGGATCGAACTCAGGGAACGTGTATTTATATCCGTTATCTCAAATTATGTAATTAAACTAATTAAAGCAAGTAAATATGGGGGGCGTTTTAGTTCTGTGAGAACATATTTCAGAAAACAAATAACTAAATTAAATAGCAATTTAATTAACTAAATGGATTGCGGATGAAAAACTGTTTCGAAGAGTCTTTGAGAATTAATCAGATTTTAAAAGCAACGATTACTTGGAATTATGTTTCACCTGAATTATGATTAACAAGAATATGTTTGATTAATTTAACTGTGATTCCTAGGATAACTAGATTTCCCGCTAGAGTTATCTAATCCTACAATTTTAGAGAAAGATCATACGATCGTTCGTACATCCAGAGCTATCTTAGATTTATCCACTCTAAATTGTGCTTTAAGTTCACTATTATTTACAATTAAATCTGTCGACTACGAATTAACAAAAGTCTCAATTATTCAGATTCGATATAATTGTCATGTTCATTCAATTTATTAAATTACTAATCTCTTAGCCTATCTCAATTAAGTATCAAGCTACAATTATCTAATAAATCATATAATTGTAAATAACTGATAAATTTATAAGAACGCTAGTTATGTTATAGATCTATCAATCACGCTAAGTAGTAGATTTAATAACTTTGAATAAACATGGATCGCGATTAAACGTAAATAATAATGGAAAAATCAATAAGTTCAAACATAAACTTGATTAAAACATAGATCCAGGTTCAACAATCCAAGCAATCGCTTAAAGAGTTTAGCTCATGTTGGATTGTAAGCAAATAACAAAATAGGTCTTAAAACAAAACATTGTGTTAAGAAAATAATGCATAAACGTTGAATCAAACAATTGCTAACTTAGAAATTGGTTAAAAGAGATTAACCAAAAGCTTCCACGTGATCAAAGGCTTCTAGGACTCTCTTGCAGCTTTCCAGGATGAATGCAGGTTGAAAATAAGGAATAAAGTGTGTTTAACCCGAACCCTAGCAGCCCTTTAAATAGATTCTGAAAACGACCATTTAGCCGTCGGCTGGCTCATTTCAGCCGTCGGCTGGAACACGCGGGCTAAAAAGTTGCTTTCGCGGCACGTAACGAACAATTAGTGAAAAACTTTAATTTAGCCGTCGGCTAAATATCTTCAGCCGTCGGCTGTTTCTCCAACTTCACGTTTCTTGCTCGTTTGTCTCCGTTTCAAGCCGGTTTCAGCTCCTTTTCGCTCCGTGGTCCAATTATTACTCTATTCTGCAATTCTCACTAAAAATATACCAAATCATAATAAAAGTTGCAGAAAATGAGCTTAAATACGATAAATGTGGCTACAAAATATGGATTATTTCAGATACATCAAATTCCCCACACTTGAATCTTACTTGTCCTCAAGTAAACTGTTAGATTTAGAACAAAACAAACATCTTCAATAAAAATAAAATACCCAACGAGTCGAGTAAATTACAAAAAATTTATTTACGAAGATGAATTTAATTATTACCAAGCCAAAATTTAAATGCATAACTAAACATCTCACGATTTGGGAAGTATAACACTCAATAACTCAAAAAGCTAATCTAAGTGTAATATATATGTGAAATCGCTCAAAGCTCAGTCATGACAAGTATTCTATCATAGGCTTGATAACGATACGCTTCTCCACCAATAGAGTCTAAGTAACTAGTTCAGAGGGCTTATGGTCATATCAATGGGTGATGGGTAAAATAATGGAAAATAGGATGAAGGTGAATTAATATGAACGATATGAAACAATCAACTTCCAATTAGTCTACAAATCCAAATATTTTAGTCAAAAATTATATTACTTTCAAAACTCGATTGATTATCCTTAATGGCTTACTCTGATGAAACTTCTAAGACCAAACTTTGTCTTAATTATTCAATGCTTCAATTGAGAATTTTTTATTTCTCGCAAATTTCGTCAAATAACTTCAACAATTATTGGCTACCTAGTACGGGCTTTAATAAATATATTTTTTTTTTCTGTTTTATTTTTTTCTTTCTTTTTTTTTTTTTTTTTTTTTAAAGACACCGCTCAAAAGGTCCATCAAAATCCTGAATAATTCTTAACTTATATCCACATGTGACTTCCTTCGTGAACTTAAGCAAATTAAACAACTCCACGCCATCATATATAACATTCCGTCTAATAATCAATCAAGTTAAGAAAGAGGGAATTTTCAACAAAAATATCCGGATTAAACGACTTATACATTAGGCTCAATTTATGGAATATATATGGAAAGGTGATAAAAGAAAAAGGTTTGGCGCAAATATGGTATCTAAACGTCAAAAACACTAAAAATGAGTGCTCGATAGGTAGTGTGAGTCAAATAACCAGTGTAGTTACCGACTATAAACGAATAGGCCAATCAACTGTTTAACAATCCTAATTCTTTTGCCTCTTTCCTAGTTACTAATAAGTAAAAACTTATGCTCATTCATAGCCTCGAAGCGTATACAGTGTCAAGTTCTAAAGTTTACAAGTCACCGGCACACTCATAACAAATGAAGATAAAAGCATATAAAATGTATGCTATAATGGTTCAAATCCTCACAAAAATTGAAATGGGTAGGTGTGCCTAGTTATGCAACTAGTTAAAACTAATTACGAAAAATATGTCAAAAATTTTTAAATTTTCATACAAATTGTTCCTAAGGACAAATAGATTCAATCCTAACCCCTTCCCCACACTTAAACAATACAATGTCCTCATTGTAAATAAAAATTCAGCAATGAAGTGCAAAAAGAAAAAGAGAAAGGAATAGAAAAGGCTCCCCCATTTAAATGTCGAATGCTGTGAAAGGAAATAGCAATGGAAAGAATGTATGGCTGGTAAAAGCTTAACGTCCTCAAAAAATCTGCATAGCTTCCTTTGAAAATTTGGATTTCCGGCATTACTTCCACTAAAATGGTTGAAATTCTAGAATGGGAAACACATGCACACATATTAAGTACCACAATAAAATAATCATAAGAAATACATAATCCAAATACAAATCCCAAATAAAAATCCATACGAAATAAAGAAAAATAGGAATAGTCTTAAAAATACACAACATAACCAAAGATCATCACATATCAGGCCAACGGCCCTGGTTGCTCCAAGCGGCTCTCCGCTCCTCCTCGTCCTGCTGTCTCTGGGCCTCGGTAGGAGGATGGTACTGGTAAGGCTGAGAGGACCACAGGTGGTGGCGATCCTCATAGGTGGAGGAAGATGGCTGGTCCTGATCCATCGGAGTGGCACTACCAAACGAGTGATAAGAACCGTCATAGGCCTGATAACTCACACCGGTACGCTGATGGTACTGGTACAAAACCTCGTCCTGATAGCGGTTCCTACTGTCAAACTCTGACTGTATGTGCCCCACCTGGTTGCGGATATAGGTGATGTCGTAGCTGAGATCGCAGTAACGATCCTCCATACGGTCCGCAAATGAATCGAACCGTGATGACATCTGCCCCATGCTAGATGTCAAAGCAGCCATCTGAGCCGAAATATCGAACTCCTGAACCGGTGGGTGCTCCTCCTGTCCTGCTGGTGGAACATCCTCGAAACCTGGTGGACCCTCCTCATCATCCGACTCATCAACACCAACAACCCCTCTAATAGCAACCCATCTGTAAGTCACCTCACCCTCTAGGGAAACAAACCTGCTCACTATACCTGACGACTTAAACCAAGCTGCCCCATACAGACGCATCCCCGGTGTCAACGTGGTACAAGAATCAAATCCCGGTCCCTGGAAGGCTAAGCGGCTACCAATGGCGGTAACAAAGTGTCCTCCCCGAATCACACTACCGGCCCGTACGCCCTTCAGTATGTTAGACATCCATCTGGCCAAGATATAGGGTACGTTAACGGCCCGCTTCTGAACAATGCATCCAAGCCAGAAAAGCTCCTCCTTATGGCATTTTTCAATGCCAGATTTCCTGCCAATCACATACAAACAGACCATAGCGAAAATAGCCCGAACTTTCGGGTCCCGAATCTGTGTATAGGAGGGACGGGAGGTCCCTAACTCTCCACTAATGTCGGCCCAAATTGCCGCGTTTTCACGGTAGTCCGGAGTTTTAACTCCCTCGGCCATAAACCCAGCAAAGTCCGGGTGTGCAAGATCAGCAGCATCAAACAATCCAAGTGCCTGCCCAAACTCCGCTAATGTCAATTTCCTAACCTCATTCCCTAGCACAAACTGTACCGTCTTGTGGGTGGGATCGGGGTCAGAGTGGTTGAAAGTAAAGGATGCGTAGAACTCATATGTAGCCTCTATGTGGATCGTCTCGTGAATAGAAAACAACCGCTCCCAGGCTCTACAGCGAAATCCTTGATAATTAAATGCCAACATGTCCAAAAGCTCAGCAGCTCCCGATGGATAACGGGAATCGTGTGGGCGAACTTCGGCCAAGAACGTCCAATCGATACCGTTGGGGGCAAATACCGGATATTGTCGCATGGTGGTTAACTTAGTCTGAATTTCCTGCCTCCGTGGATATGTAAGTCCTCGAGTTACTTCGGATACGTGAAGGTACGGGTGATCGATGTTATAAAGAGGAAAGTGAGGGGGGACCTCCTGTGCCATAGTCTGCATAAACCAAGTTAGAACAACCATATTAGTCATATAAAACAGTGCGAGAAAATAGGAGATTGCAACAACAAGCCGAAACAGAAAGCAATAGAAATTGGGACAGTGGGTTTTAGCCGCCGGCTGGCTGAAAACAGCCGCCGGCTGAAAGGGAACCGCCGGCTGGCTAATTTCAGCCGCCGGCTAAAAACTCCTGGACAGTTTATTCATTGCTGTTTATCGTTCTAGCTGCTGTTTAAACACCCTATCAAAAATAACATGCAAATCACCAAGTTGCACACAAAAATCTCGCTGAATCTGTTAAATCAGGACCTTAATCTACAATCCAATTCACAACTAAATTCAACAAAGAATCTATGTCTAAGCTTTTCATTACACTTACTCCTTCTATTCATTTTCGTCGATTAGAACTTAGGAATTCGACTTTAAACTCAACATAATCAATAATCAGTAGCAAGGTAATCCTACTAACAAATTCAATTACTACCAAGTTCCAAATTCCTAGCAAAAACCTCAATTTATATCAACAATTTCTAAACAAAATTAAACCATGGAAACCGAAAATTAAGCATGTCTTAAGCATACAATTCATCTAAGGAGTGAATCCTAACAATTAATTGTAAAATTAAGCCCTAAAAATTTCGGATAAGCAAAACCCCCAAATGTGTTCTTCATGAAATTCAAAGAAAAACAAGAAAGAGGATTGAATAAAGCATACCTTGGTTTTTGAATTAGATAATGGGATGCAATAATTGAAGAAAAATCGAACGAAAATGAAGCAAAAAATTTGCAGCCGCCGGTTAGATAAGAGTGTGTGTGTGTGGATGTGGATGGGAAAGAAAAACGATTTATATTATTTGTTTTCAAAACCTGCTGTTTCAGCCGGCGGCTGGAAATTTTTAGCCGTCGGCTGATTTTAGCCGTCACCAATTTTTTTATTCCAAATTTTAGCCGCCGGCTAAATCTTTCTGTTTCAAAAAAAATGTTTTTTCGTTCGGTGATTTAGCACGATCTAACCTGGTGTCCGATATGTTTAGCAGCTCTCATATGATGATCTAAGTGGACCTGAAACAAAAAATCAAAAATTAAAAGGGAAAAAACGCGTAGTGTACATATATTTTTGGTTTTTGTTGTTTTTCTGATTTTTTTGAATTTTCTTTATATTTTTCTGAACAAAATAAAAATAAAAGTAAAGGGAAAAGAAGCGGGTTGTCTCCCGTAAGCGCTATTTGTTTAGTGATGAGTCGTTAAGCTCGACTCAAACCATGTTTGTTTAACTGTCACGTTCATGGAGATCGAGCTCCTCGTCGTCTCCAAATAGATCAAACTGGTTGTCGCGTCCATCGGCATAATATTTCTTTAAACGATGCCCATTCACTTTAAAACTCTCGCCCTTTTCGTTGGCGATCTCCACCGTACCGTAGGGGAATACATCTAGAACGATATACGGTCCCGACCACCTTGACCGTAATTTCCCCGGAAATAGCTTCAATCTTGAATTATATAGGAGAACCATATCGCCGTCGATAAAGTTCCTATCCGTCTTGATTCGCTTATCGTGCCATTTCTTCGTTCGTTCCTTGTAAAATAGCGAGTTCTCATAAGCGTTCATGCGTAACTCGTCTAACTCCTGGAGCTGGTGGAACCTGTTCTTCCCTGCAGGAATCATTTCCATATTGGCAGCTTTTAAAGCCCAATAGGCTTTATGCTCAATTTCAACGGGTAAGTGACAAGCTTTACCATAAATCAAACGATAAGGAGTACAACCAATAGGAGTTTTAAATGCAGTCCTATGCGCCCAAAGAGCATCGTCTAATTTATCGGACCAATCCTTACGATTTGCACCGACCGACTTTTCCAAAATGCGCTTCAAGCCTCGGTTAGTAACCTCGACCTGTCCGCTCGTTTGGGGGTGATAAGCGGTTGAAAATTTATGGTTTACACCATATCTTTTTAACACCTTCTCAAGTTGGGCGTTACAAAAATGTGTACCCCTATCACTAATTAAAGCTTTAGGGGTACCAAACCGGGAAAATAATTGTTTCAAAAAATGAACGACGACTCGCGCATCATTGGTGGGTAAAGCTTTCGCTTCAGCCCACTTTGATACGTAGTCGACAACTACTAAAATATATTTATTTCCCCGACTTGAAGGAAAGGGTCCCATAAAGTCAATACCCCATACATCGAAAATTTCACATACCTGGATGCCCGTTTGTGGCATCTCGTCGCGTGAAGAAATATTACCAGTTCGTTGACAAGCGTCACATTTCTTCACATGATCTTGAGCATCCTTGTACACTGATGGCCAATAGAACCCGACATCAAAAACACGTTTGGCTGTGAAATTCGCAGCATGATGTCCTCCTACAGGTCCTGAATGGCAATGGCGTAAGATCTTGTCTTTTTCCGCTCCAGGAACACACCTCCGAATTAGGCCATCTGCACAAGCACGAAACAAAAACGGGTCTTCCCAAAAATAATGTTTCAAATCAGCAAAGAATCGCTTCTTTTGCTGATAAGTTTTATTCGTGGGAAGGGTTTTGGCAACCAAATAATTAGCAATATCCGCAAACCAAGGTACCTCGTCACTTACTTTAACCGTCATGAGAGCTTCGTCGGGAAAAGTGTCTCGTATGACCGACTCATCTAGCTTTTCCAATTCCGGGTTTTCCAACCTAGACAAATGATCTGCCGCCAAATTCTCCGCTCCTTTCTTGTCCTGAATTTCAATATCAAATTCCTGCAAAAGTAAAATCCAGCGGAGTAATCGTGGTTTGGCATCCTTTTTGCTAAACAAAAACTTCAAAGCAGAATGGTCAGTAAATACAATAGTTTTAGACATGATTAAATAAGATCTAAATTTATCAAATGCAAAAACAACAGCGAGCAGTTCTTTTTCAGTGGTGGTGTAATTTTCCTGCGCATCTGTAAGGGTCTTGCTTGCGTAATAAATCGGTTTAAATCTCTTCTCAATTCGCTGTCCTAAAACTGCTCCGACCGCGTAATCGCTCGCATCACACATCAGCTCAAACGGTAAATCCCAATTGGGACTAGTCATAATCGGTGCTGAAATCAATCTTTCCTTCAAAATGTTAAATGCAGTTAAACAAGAAGAAGAAAAATTAAATTTACAATCCTTTTCTAGGAGTTGATTCATAGGTCGCGCAATGTTAGAAAAATCTTTTATGAAACGTCTATAAAAACCTGCGTGACCTAGAAAACTCCTTACCGACTTGACATTCGTTGGTGGGGGTAATTTCGCAATGGCTTCAATTTTTGATTGGTCCACCTCGATCCCCACACTTGAGATTTTGTGTCCTAAAACAATTCCTTCGCGGACCATGAAATGGCACTTCTCCCAGTTGAGCACCAAATTGGACTGTTCACATCTCGCCAACATTTTCTCCAAGTGTTCCAAGCATGAGTCAAATGAGTCTCCAAAGACCGAAAAGTCGTCCATAAAGATCTCCATGAATTGCTCCACCATATCGTGAAAGATTGCCATCATACACCGCTGAAATGTAGCAGGGGCATTGCACAGACCGAATGGCATCCTCCGATAAGCAAACGTGCCAAAGGGACACGTGAAAGTGGTCTTGTCTTGATCCTCCGGCTCAATAGGAATCTGGAAATAACCTGAAAAACCATCTAAAAAGCAATAAAAGGCTTTCCCGGCTAACCGTTCAAGCATTTGATCAACAAATGGTAAAGGGAAATGATCTTTGCGGGTGGCGTCATTTAACTTTCGGTAGTCAATGCAGACACGCCACCCTGTTACCGTTCGTGTAGGAATTAGCTCATTCTTTTCGTTGGCAACGACTGTCATACCTCCCTTTTTCGGAACCACATGCACCGGACTCACCCATGGACTGTCAGAAATAGGGTATATGAGTCCTGAATCCAGCAACTTGATAATTTCCTTCCTCACCACATCCTTGACTTTCGGGTTTAAACGTCGAAGCGGTTGAACGACCGGCTTGAAGTCTGTTTCCATTAGAATTTTGTGCGTGCAAAATGATGGATTGATCCCCCGAATGTCAGTAATCTTCCAAGCAAGAGCTTGCTTATGAGCTTTAAGTACCTGTAATAAACGATCTTTCTCCCCACAAGATAAGTTAGAAGAAATAATAACAGGTAAGTCGTTTGTACCTTGCAAATATGCATACTCCAGATGGGATGGAAGTGGTTTCAATTCCAGTTTGGGTGGTTCTTCGATCGATGTTTTAATTTCCATGATCTCAGCTCGTGAACATGGAACACCGTGAACCGAAATCCCTGTACTGGGTGAGTCAGCCGCCGGCTGAGAATATTTAGCCGCCGGCTGGCAACTTTTCAGCCGCCGGCTGGCTTTAGACAGCCGCCGGCTGGATTTTGCTGGTGGTTTTTCTGCGTCTGTTTCCTGATTTTCGGTGGTCAGCGTAGACTTGACTTCCTCCAGTAGCATATCAAACTCAGCTAACTCCTTTGCAGAGTCAAAATCTCCACTCCAGCCCTCATTAATGAATGAATCAGTCTGATCATCCTCCAGTAACATCTGCACAAACTCATCATCGGAAATGTCATACGCATTTAAATAATAACAAGTATCATCTACTGCAGAAGGATATTCCATTGAATCATTAACATTAAAAACGACTTTCTCATCTCCTACTTGCATGGTGATTCTACGGTTAAAAACATCAATTAAGGAGTGGGATGTAGCTAAAAATGGACGTCCTAGGATAATCGGTACTCTAGGGTCCTCTACCATATCAAGAATGACAAAATCACAGGGGAACACAAATTCAAAAACTTGATGTGTATTTTATAGCATAAAATTATTTTAAGTTTAGAAAAGGATTTTTACCAATGTATATCAACACACAAAACAGGCAGTGTACCTGATCGTACGTAAATATAGAATCAGTAAGTCCGGATCGAACTCAGGGAACGTGTATTTATATCCGTTATCTCAAATTATGTAATTAAACTAATTAAAGCAAGTAAATATGGGGGGCGTTTTAGTTCTGTGAGAACATATTTCAGAAAACAAATAACTAAATTAAATAGCAATTTAATTAACTAAATGGATTGCGGATGAAAAACTGTTTCGAAGAGTCTTTGAGAATTAATCAGATTTTAAAAGCAACGATTACTTGGAATTATGTTTCACCTGAATTATGATTAACAAGAATATGTTTGATTAATTTAACTGTGATTCCTAGGATAACTAGATTTCCCGCTAGAGTTATCTAATCCTACAATTTTAGAGAAAGATCATACGATCGTTCGTACATCAAGAGCTATCTTAGATTTATCCACTCTAAATTGTGCTTTAAGTTCACTATTATTTACAATTAAATCTGTCGACTACGAATTAACAAAAGTCTCAATTATTCAGATTCGATATAATTGTCATTTCATTCAATTTATTAAATTACTAATCTCTTAGCCTATCTCAATTAAGTATCAAGCTACAATTATCTAATAAATCATATAATTGTAAATAATTGATAAATTTATAAGAACGCTAGTTATGTTATAGATCTATCAATCACGCTAAGTAGTAGATTTAATAACTTTGAATAAACATGGATCGCGATTAAACGTAAATAATAATGGAAAAATCAATAAGTTCAAACATAAACTTGATTAAAACATAGATCCGGGTTCAACAATCCAAGCAATCGCTTAAAGAGTTTAGCTCATGTTGGATTGTAAGCAAATAACAAAATAGGTCTTAAAACAAAACATTGTGTTAAGAAAATAATGCATAAACGTTGAATCAAACAATTGCTAACTTAGAAATTGGTTAAAAGAGATTAACCAAAAGCTTCCACGTGATCAAAGGCTTCTAGGACTCTCTTGCAGCTTTCCAGGATGAATGCAGGTTGAAAATAAGGAATAAAGTGTGTTTAACCCGAACCCTAGCAGCCCTTTAAATAGATTCTGAAAACGACCATTTAGCCGTCGGCTGGCTCATTTCAGCCGTCGGCTGGAACACGCGGGCTAAAAATTTGCTTTCGCGGCACGTAACGAACAATTAGTGAAAAACTTTAATTGAGCCGTCGGCTAAATATCTTCAGCCGTCGGCTGTTTCTCCAACTTCACGTTTCTTGCTCGTTTGTCTCCGTTTCAAGCCGGTTTCAGCTCCTTTTCGCTCCGTGGTCCAAATATTACTCTATTCTGCAATTCTCACTAAAAATGTACCAAATCATAATAAAAGTTGCAGAAAATGAGCTTAAATACAATAAATGTGGCTACAAAATATGGATTATTTCAGATACATCAGCAAACTTCGGAGTATAACAATAAGTGTGACATTTTTTATAATTTCCTAAATTTAATCACACTTTCAAAACGTCAAGAGTTTACACACACTTTGAGGCTAACCAATTAACATATTTCATCACACCTTTTTGAAGTGTGAATACATAAGTGTAAAGAAGAAACATTTTTGTTGTAGGGTAGAAGTCATACATTTGTTCGCTCAAAAGTGCGTAGTAAAGATGAGTAATAATAATAACATTTTTGTTGTTTATTTATAGAATTTTGCTAACGATAGTTCCCGGGGCTAGGGGTGTCAAAAAAACTTGAACTCGACTAACCCGACCGACTCGAACCCGAATAAGCTTAATAGGGTCGGGTTTATTAGGATCTATATAGGCTATTCGGGTTAAATGGGTTGACACAATGTGACCCGATTCTTATTAAAGTCGGGTCCAAAGGAAATTTTTTGTGTTAATCGGGTTCGAGTTAGACCCGAATAACCCGAATAAGTCTAATAATTTTTTTTTTCTTTGAGTTGTAGTTTGAAGCCACTATGTTATGTTTAGTAAGTCATCTTTTATAACCTACATATCTTTTAGTAAGCTCGAGTTTATTTGTAGACCAACTTTAAAATTAACTTATTAATGACTAATATATTTAGACTATAAACTTTTTTTTCTTGCACGATTTATATGCTACTGTATCCTCTTATTTTCTATATATATATATATATATATATATATATATATATATATATATATATATATATATATATATATATATATATATATATATATATATATATATATATATATATATATATATTGCAATTGTGTTTATAAATTATGCATTCAATTCTATAAAAAGGAATTTAATTTCTTAACATTTTCTATAATTTGCTTTATTTCTATATTACTTTTTTTTAGCAGCTATCAACAATTCACATAATTTAATCGGCTAAATTTACAAGTTATATTCATTTTTATTTTGTTTGAAATTTGTGGTCAAGCATAACACTAAAATATGGAGCCTTTTTATAAGCCTAAAAAGTAACAAGTTATGGTTTTGTTGTTGTTAAAAACATTAATAAGATGGTATATTTTTTTGTGTTATTTATTTTAGGGCTAAGTGCATGAGAATGTAACAAACTTTGTGCGATTTGCTATTGTATGTATCCAACTCTCAAAATCTCTATTGTATGTATTCAACTCTTATTTTTTCACAAATGATGTAACGGACCGCATTTTTGCTGACGTGTAACCGGTTTTTTAAATTTAATATTTCTCAAAAAAATCCGGTTCTTACATCATTTGTTAAAAAATAAAAGTTCAATACACACAATAGAAGTTTTGAGAGTTGGATACATACAATAGCAAATCGAACAAAGTTTATTACATCCTCATGCACTTATCCCTTTATTTTAGTTAGACCCGAACCCGATTAGACTCGACCTGATAAGAACCGAACCCGATAACCCGATCTCTTATTAGGGTCGGGTTAAGGTCAATCCCAAAAGTTTGACGACCCGATTAGACCCGACCCGGTTAAGCTTATTTGGGTCGGGTCAACCCGATTAACACCCCTACCCGAGGCTATGGATAAAAATGCATAAATATATGTACAGTAACTGTTAAAAGTAAACCGCTTAAAAACTGACAAGAGATTGTCAACCAAATACAAAAATTTGTGCTTTATTTATTTTACTTTTATCCATTTAACCGTTTTTAAACATAGCTCTAAGAACTATATATAGCATTTTACTTATTTAAAACATATTCTTGTAGAGCTTGTTTATTAACCCTCCTTAGAGTAGTGGGGAGAAATCTTAAAATAAAGGGTTATTAAATTTAGTGATTCTCTATTAGTTGAAAAATCCCAAATTTAAATTAGATTATTGTTAATATTTTGTCTAATACAATCTAATAAGCAGGGTTGGTCCTGAAAATTTGGACGACCCAAAAAATAATATAAATTGGGTCTTTAAAAATAATAAGTTAGATAAAAAAGAATTAAAAGTCTCAAACTTTGGACCAAATTGTTTTCCCAAATACTATTTACCGGTTGGACTAAACACTTTTTGTGTAAAACATTCCTTGTTTTTTTTTTTTTTTGTTTTTTTTTTTTTTTATTTAGAACACCTAATTGAAAATTTTCTTTTTAGACCAAATGGTTTTGCCCGAGAGGACGCACATAATGCACCACCCTTGGGTCAGTTTTGTTTTTGTGATGTCAAAGTTTTTTATTGTCCAGGGAAGCGAAAAAACACACATATCAATATCAAGAAGCTACTAACAAGGTTATTGACAAACATAAACATAAGCATAAGGAGGGGCATGTGGAAGCATGTTTTGAGTAGGTTGTCCGTGAAAAACCATCTTAAATTTGGATTGCTTGGAGACCCCACTTATTAGGGGGTTCAGATCTCTGATTTTCGAGAACATTAGGGTCCGCTCATATATTACCAATGACTCACAAACGTATTATGACACTTAAATTATTATCTTTTAGATGAGCAAAACGGAAGGGTCGTAGTGTCTCATCGGCCCTACTATATTTTCATTTGGTTTTCTTTTATAAGGTAATAAATTTTGAGTAAAAGTTATACCGTAAAGATAGGAGGTAAGATTCGTAAATAGAGGGGTCGATTTTTAATTTATATATATATATATATATATATATATATATATATATATATATATATATATATATATATATATATATATATATATATATATATATATATATATATATATATATAGTTGGTTTCATTTAAGAACCATGTAATTATTTAGGAACCATTAGGAACCACTTTTAGGGAAGGTGGCAATTTTGTAATTAAACTCAAGGTGGCAATTTTGTAATTAAGTCAAAATTGAGAGCCAAATTGGAAATCAATTAAAACCACTTTAAAATCCTAATTAACTTTAAATTAACATATCTAGAGTATAACTAGGTTTTAGGAAAAACTAAATACACCATTAGAACAAGCATTTAATTATCTTTCCAACGAGCACCCACTTGATATACTTTTGACGACTTTTTTTTTTTTTTTTTTACAGTGAGTTTCGGTATATACACTAGTGTATATACTAAATATTCACCAGTGTATATACTAATTCACAAAAAACACATCTGAACCATATATACTATACACTAGTGTATACACTATATTCACTAATGTATAGTTATACACTAGTGTATTTATACACTACAGTAGTGTATTTATACACTAGTGTATACACTATATTCACTAATGTATAGTTATACACTAGTGTATTTATACAATATACACTAGTGTATACACTATATTCACTAATGTATAAGATGTATTCTCTATTGAATACATGGTATTCACTGGTGTATATTGTATATTCACTTGTGTATATTGCGTATTCACTGGTGTATATTGTATATTCACTTGTGTATATATATATTGTATATTCACTTTTGTATATTGCGTATTCACAATTAAAAGGAAATTAATATAAAGATTCGTATACATTAGTGAATATAGTGTATACACTAGTGTATAGTGTATATGGTTTAGATGTGTTTTTGGTGAATTAGTATATACACTGGTGAATATTTAGTATATACACTAGTGTATATACCGAAACTCACTAAAAAAAAAAAAAAAAAAAAAAGTCGTCAAAAGTATATCAAGTGGGTGCTCGTTGGAAAGATAATTAAATGCTTGTTTTAATGGTGTATTTAGTTTTTCCTAAAACCTAGTTATACTCTAGATATGTTAATTTAAAGTTAATTAGTATTTTAAAGTGGGTTTTAATTGATTTCCAATTTGGGGATTTGACTTAATTACAAAATTGCCACCTTGCCTAAAAATGGTTCCTAATGGTTCCTAAATAATTGATGGTTCCTAAATGAACCCACCTCTATATATATATATATATATATATATATATATATATATATATATATAGAGTTGGTTTCATTTAAGAACCATGTAATTATTTAGGAACCATTAGGAACCATTTTTAGGCAAGGTGGCAATTTTGTAATTAAACTCAAGGTGGCAATTTTGTAATTAAGTCAAAATTGAGAGCCAAATTGGAAATCAATTAAAACCACTTTAAAATCCTAATTAACTTTAAATTAACATATCTAGAGTATAACTAGGTTTTAGGAAAAACTAAATACACCATTAGAACAAGCATTTAATTATCTTTCCAACGAGCACCCACTTGATATACTTTTGACGACTTTTTTTTTTTTTTTTTACAGTGAGTTTCGGTATATACACTAGTGTATATACTAAATATTCACCAGTGTATATACTAATTCACAAAAAACACATCTGAACCATATATACTATACACTAGTGTATACACTATATTCACTAATGTATAGTTATACACTAGTGTATTTATACAATATACACTAGTGTATACACTATATTCACTAATGTATAAGATGTATTCTCTATTGAATACATGGTATTCACTGGTGTATATTGTATATTCACTTGTGTATATTGCGTATTCACTGGTGTATATTGCATATTCACTTGTGTATATATATATTGTATATTCACTTTTGTATATTGCGTATTCACAATTAAAAGGAAATTAATATAAAGATTCGTATACATTAGTGAATATAGTGTATACACTAGTGTATAGTGTATATGGTTTAGATGTGTTTTTGGTGAATTAGTATATACACTGGTGAATATTTAGTATATACACTAGTGTATATACCGAAACTCACTAAAAAAAAAAAAAAAAAAAAAAAATCGTCAAAAGTATATCAAGTGGGTGCTCGTTGGAAAGATAATTAAATGCTTGTTTTAATGGTGTATTTAGTTTTTCCTAAAACCTAGTTATACTCTAGATATGTTAATTTAAAGTTAATTAGTATTTTAAAGTGGGTTTTAATTGATTTCCAATTTGGGGATTTGACTTAATTACAAAATTGCCACCTTGCCTAAAAATGGTTCCTAATGGTTCCTAAATAATTGATGGTTCCTAAATGAACCCACCTCATATATATATATATATATATATATATATATATATATATATATATATATATATATATATATATATATATATATATATATATATATATATATATATATATATTTATTTATTTATTTATTTGGATATGAGTATATTTTATAGTTATCAAAATTGTGATTTTTCATTATAACTATCAAATTTCACGTAGATGATTAACTAATTATATTTTTACCTGTTTAAAATTGAAAAACAAAACAAGTTTAATTAAGTATCGTGTATAATTTTTTATGATTGTATGAACTTAATATTATTAAATAAGTTTAGTCCAATCGTAAATCGTACGTGTAATAAAACTAGTATATAACTAAAGGAGGAGTGAAATAATTCTGATGATTATACGTGAATAATTCTTGAAACCACAAGTGACAATATTCATGATACCATTTATAAATAATGATAATTATTAGTATAGAGAATTTGAGTTTAACTATACCACGTTGTAATATTTATAAAAAAACAACATTACATAATAAATTTCATTCTTATAGTAGAAATACGATGATTTTTTATTAATATTAATAGTATTATTATTAATGATTTATTGTATTATAATATTTTAATATAATATTTTAGATAATCGTACAATGTTCAATAAATGGGTTCTAACTCTTAATCATGCAAAACCGAAGTTTTGACTTTCACTTTTAGAATTATGATGGTCTTACTTAGACAAATTTCTTTTTCTGAATATATACGTGAAAAAAGTGTATGTATTTTAATATGTAATGCATATGACAATTTTTATAACATTTGATTTACCTTAACCTAATCTTTTATCAATTGTATATTAACCGTTCAATCGTTTTAAATCATGGCCTTATCTTTATAGTACAATTAAATACGTTTATAGTACCACTAAATACGTTTTAATCTATATTTATTGTTTTATATGATTTAATGTTAATATATACTAAAAGAGATTCATTAAAAGCCACGTGACAAAATTTGGACCATTACATAAGTTTCAAGATTAATTCCTAGATTAATTCTACACCATTAGATCAAAATAATGACGTCATATCACATCATCATTAGTTATTTTCGTTTTAGCCCTCTATTCAAAATACAAATTTAGCCTTCAACCTTAGTATTTATATAAAAAAAAACATAGTTTTAGACACTACTTTAAATCTTAAAATTTCTTACATATTAAAATATTTTAATAAAAGAAAAACAAACTTTTTTTTTAGGTTTTATCTTTTCTAACAAAAAATTAAAACCTATAACCGTAGAAGAAAAAAAAATTAATGATGACATATAAAAAGAGGCAACTTATAATTTTTAGGTTTTGTTTAACAATAAATGGGTTATACATTGCACGAGTATAAAAGAACTATGACAAATAATTAAAAGAAATGTTGACATAAAAAAAGAAACACATTTCATATTGATACATACAATCATACTAAATTAACAACCTAAAATCAAAATGAAGATGTCATATGATATTATTATTAGCTATTTTCGTTTTAATCCTCAATTTAAAATACAATTTAACCCTTTAACTTTAGTATTTATTTTTAAAAAATATAGTTTGAGATACCATTAATTTAAATATTAAAAAAAAAACTATATATTATACTATTTTAGTAAAAAGAAAAACTTTCTTTTCTTACTTTTTTTTTCTATGAAAAATAAAAACCTTGAATCATAAGAAAAGAAAAAAGTTAATGTTAACATACAAAAAGAGACACCTTATATATTTTTGTTTTTGTTTAACAATAAACAAATTATACATTGCAAGAGTATGGAAGAACTATACAAAATAATAAAAAGAAATGCTAACATAAAAAAGATAAACACCTTGTATATTGATATATACAACCATACTAGACTAACAAAAAACTAAAACAATTATATTATAGAACTATTTAATTTGACCTTGAACACTATGTTTATAAATAAAGAAAAATTGAATATAAAATTCATTGAATAACTATTTCTAAAAACATAACATAAACCAATATATAATATTAAAATAAAAATTTTGTTAGAGTAGAATCATCAAAAATACTCAAATAACCCACATATAAAACTTGACATAATGCAACTCTCTCATTAACGTTATAAACACTAGACCTTAATCTTATAATAAGTTATAATTGTATTAACATTGAGTTCTCTACCTATACGAATTTAAAAATAAAGTTGAAACACCTACATATGAACGAAACAATAAATATCTAACATCACAACTTATATTATCTTATATTGTTAAAGACACACGATATTACTCAGTTTCTATGTATTATACTTATATTTTTTCGATGAAATTCTCCACATATACGTTGAATATAAACTAGTATTATATAACAAAACAATGTATTATACATTTTTTAACCACAACCTATATAGTTTTTGTTACCAAATTCATAAGTTATTATGTACCACAAAACCATACTAGTCATGCAAGTTTATTTTCTTTGAAACTTTAAAATCACAGTTTTTATTTTACAAGTAATAAATTAATAATTTCTTAGAAAATAATATTACCAACTTTAGTTAGTTGCTACCAAGGTTATAGATAACGATGTTTATTTCTTCCATGAAGAAAGTCAAAGTTGTGCCTCAAAAGCCCAAGATACTCAGATGGTGGGTTAACTATGAGTGTGATGAGATTGTACTGAGTAGAGAAGATGGAGAGGATGAGAGGATCTTAGAAAATGTTGATCTAAGAGAGCTCTCTAATGATGATATTCTTACCATTTGCAACCTTGCACTTGATAAATGCAACCTGATGATAAAGAAAGAAAGATGGATCTTGAGGTTATATCTTGGGAAGTTGATAAAAACAGAAGGGTTACAAGGGACAGAAGATAGAGACTGATGTTTATATTGAAGATGGGAATGGAGCTTAATCTAGCAAGATGAAGATTTTGGAAGCACTTTCCAAGGGGGAGATATTTGGAGCATATAGGATTGATGTTGAAGCTTCAAAAGATCTTAATCATATTGTAGAGAGTTAGACATTTAGTTCGGGTGAAAATTGTTCATCACCCGAACTAAATATTAGAGTGTAATATCAGGAATAGTTTAGGTCGGGTGAACTAACTCTTCACTAGAGTTAAGTTAAAGTTCACCCGAACTAAAGGTAATTGATGATTTATTTATTAGTTCACCCGAAATGTTTTTTAATAAACATAAGGGTTATTATAATGTAATAGTTAGTTAGCTTACCCTATAAATAGTGGTGAGAGGAGTTCAGAAAGTGTGAGATTATGAATCATTATCTCTGTAACAAACTTTCCCGCCATTTAAGGCTTTGAAAATAATATCTTCAATAGTTGAATTCCTTGTTCATATTCATTTAGTTTAATCAATAACTTGTTATTACGCTATCTGTTACTGATTCCTTACATTGTGTGGTTTATCTTTGAGGATTGATTAGACCTGACATCAAGGAAAGGAATCATGTCTCTGTGCATACATATGATGTCAGTAACCAATGGAATGAAGAGTTAGGAGGAGAGAATGTAGTTATTGTCATTTACAGTTACAAGGAAGATGATGAGAATGTTGAAGTGGTTATTAAAGTGGAAGAAGGAGAGAAAGCAGTAGAAGAAACTGTTGATGTTGGAAGCAGTGTGAGACAAGGTGGAAGAGTGAAAAGCAGAGCACTGAAAGCCTTAAAAGTAGTACCTTCCAAAGTGATTAATCTTAAGAAGAAGAAGATGCTACAGTGCAAGAATAAGTTCTTAGAGAAGAATTACAAACTTCATCTGAAGAATTACTTGATTTTTGTTTGAGGTATGTCTTCTAGATTAGTGGGGCAGATGAACCTGAAGAGAAACTGGTTAGACATTCAAACCAAAGTAATGGTGAATGATATGAAATCCAAAAGAGAAAAGAAGATAGAGGAGGAGATGAACAAGAGGCAGACTGAAAGAGCTTCAGATCATGCTGAGGTCAATTTGGAGAGTCAAAGAACAGAAGCTCCAATTTCTCCTTCTGTACAAACTGGTGAGGTGTCTTCTACAAAATTAGTTGATCAGAGTTAGAATGTCACTTTGAAGTCTCTAGTTGAGAAACAGAGTCAAGAAGTGCATTTAAACACAAAAGTAAAACAAGAAGATGATCCCTTTGCAGAATATATGGAGAAGGAGCTTGGTTCACAAAGACTCAACAAGAAGATCTAGTTCCTGCTCAATATTCTAAATCAACACTTCCTGAAGATTATTATGCAGATGATCGCACTATCATTGCAATGATTGAAGATGCATCAGAAAGGTGTGATTTAGATCAATATGGGTTTCCCATTAATCATGTTGATGCATCAGTTCAAGGAGAAGAAAGTGCTTCTAGATCAAGAATAAGGAAGGTATCTCAAGAGGAGTTGAGGGCTGAAAGAGAAAAGCTTATGAAGTTGAAGAAAGGTATTATGTTGTAACACCGTGCCCGAATCCGACCCGATATTTGACTTGTAACTTTAATTCGGACTTTGTAATTGTATACATTTGACGATTTATAAAAGTTCGATTTGAGTTATGTATATTTGGGTTATCTTAATTCTATTTAAACCTTGTTTATTATATCATGTAACATTATTAATGTGTTATCTTGCATGTGTACATTAATGTACACTAAAATGTGTTTAATACACATGGAATTATATTAATGCAAGTAATTCTAGTAATATGTTAAGAAAAATAGTTTAATTAATACATGCATGCAAGGAACTATGTATGTATGTATGTATGTTTGCATTCATGGCAAATACTTTAAACCTTCCAAACATTTTCCTTGTTCTTAGCCTTCAAGTTTGGTCAAATGTGGTAGACTAATAGTTACACATTTCTTATTTATGGCTTTAAACACCTCTTTAACCATTTCTTTTTGTAACCTACAATAATTAAATTTGGAGTTGATTATTAGGGGAGTTACATTTTGACCTTTCTTTATCACATTTCAAACTCTATAAATTGGTGTCTTCTTGTCAAAAATCGAACCAACACAAAGCTCCATAATCGAAACTTCAAGCCTCCCATAATCGATTGTAAAGGTTCCCAATTCTATTGTTTTTCATCATAAGAATCCATAATCATGTTTATCTTTTATGTTACTCAAGCTTACCATCATCATCTTATTAATCTTGTCTATTCAAACTCTAATCTAGAAAACTCTAATTTCATGATATATTCTTATTCATAGTTATTCTTATTTCTAGATTTGTAAAGGCAAGTTTGGTGTTCCTTTCAACGTATTCCGTATTCAAAATCTAGTATCCGTATCTACCTCCGTATTTAATCATGTGAGTAAACTCGATGCCCTTTTTATTATATAAATCTTTGGGCTGTATCATGACATTCATATTCATACTTATATTCATACTTTTATGTTTAATTCATACTTATGTTCACATTTATATTTTATGTCTATATTCATACTTATAGTAATATGGTGATTCATATTCATATTTACGTTTATATTCATACTTATATTTATGTGTATATTCAGACTTATATTCATATTGAGATTCATACTTATATTCATATTAAAACTTATATTCATGTTTATATACTCACTTATAATCATGTTTATATACTCACTTATAATCATGTTTATATGTATACCTTTTTGTATTACATTCATTCGTAAAGTCATTTATGTTTATATGTACTTATATTCATATTTGATACTATATTTTCGTATTATGACAAACATTGGAATGTGTGACAACCGTCTAATTTCCAGGTGCATTTTATAACCTATGTCTCTTTCGGTCTAACTAGTCTTTAACTTTTCAATAATCGGAACCGCGACAACGTCGGAATCACCCTAATACCAAGAAACCCCCTAATGAACTTTCCTAAGTTCATAATGTAACATACTTTAAAACTTTAGTTAACGAAAAGGTCCAACAAAACAATTGTACAAAATCAGCCAAAATACAAAATTTCTTACAAAAAAGGTCCAGGACGACGCACAGAGGCCATGTGCGCCGTCCTGGAGGACGATTTTTGTAACAGATTCAAATTTATTGCATGTCTCGATTTCTCAACTCTTTCAACCAACAAAACTCGGAAATAGGCCATCATTACTGACTTGTTACCAGTCCCAACCCACCCTATTATCATTTTCATTATTTCCATTTTCATTTATCACTTTTTCTAAACAAAAACACACACTTACACACTTTCTCTCTAAAAACTTCCCAAGAACCCACTTGTTCCAGTGATTTTCCACCATCAAAATCCATTTTCTCTCCTTACAAATCGTTCCAAACATCAAGAGAAGCAAGGGGTGTCGTTTATTTCGAAAAAGGACCAATCTTGTAAAGATTTTTGAAGCGTAAATCCGACCAAAACTCATCATCCGAGCTTTTCCTCCGGTAGATTTCTGTCTTTTTACTATTTCTATACAAATAAACATTTGCATGTAAGATCTAACTGTTCAAAATAAGTTTTTATGCAAATTTATGACTTTTTATGGTCAAAAACGTTTTTAAACGAATTAACCTTTAGATCCATAATTTTGTAACTAAAAATGCTTTATAAATTGTTAAAATGATGTTTTATTAAGTTTAAACCTATTGCATGTCGAAATCTAAAGCTTAAAATATGTTTTGCAACAAAAACTCGAAAATCCGCGTCGTGTGCGCCGTCCTAAGGCACACAACGACGCAGCGGGTGAAATTTTCAGCTTCTGTGCACCGTTCTGGTGCTTACAGCGGCGCACAAAGCTGCTGGTTTTTCCAAAACTTGTCGTTTTTAGCACGTTTGGACCATTTGTGACCGCTGACTTTTTGACTTATGACACTTTGGGACTGATTATGTAAAACTAATAACATTTGAGACTTGTATGGACTAAATCGGACTAAAATGGACTATATTATAGTTGTTATCGTGTTTTAGGTGATTTGTGAGCGGAAGTGGATTGTACATTTTTGGATATGAAATTTGGGCGCGGAAGCACTGCCCAAATTTCCTTAGAAAAATGTAAACCACTTCAACGAGCAAAAGCACTTAAGGCATAATAATCAAAAACGTTAAATCGGACTTTTGGACAAAAACGTGACAATTACCTTTTCGGACTATTTTAACAATACTTAACCTTGACACTTAAAGTTTAATAAAATTTATTCTATATTATTATATAAAGAACATAATAATAAAATGGCTAATTAAACTATCTTGGTATTATTAGGCAATCCGTGATTCCCGGCTTCCATTCCGACCGAGTTTCCGTATCTTATTCTTCGCAATCCGTGAGTTACAACCCCTTATTTTTATATGTATTTTGCATGAACTTTTGGGGGAAACATAAGATTATTTGTACTTGAAAACTTTTATGAACGAATTGCAACTTTGTGAACCTTGACTTATTACAAATTATGAACTATTTTGACTTGGAACTTTATGAACTATTTTGACTTGGAACTTTATGAACTATTTTGACTTGGAACTTTTATGAACTATTTTGACTTGGAACTTTATGAACTATTTTGACTTGGAACTTTTATGAACTATTTTGGACAAACTCTTTGAACTCTTATGCGTAAAACACTTTTACTCTACTTGAACTTACCGGTTTGCCCCCTCTTTGTCTAAACTAATTATTGATGCTTGTATACGGACCGACCCTTGATGGAACTATAACATGATCTTAAGTGACGGAACGACTATCTCTTTTTAAAACAAAACTACTTAGTGTCCAGCTACTTTTCTAGAACTACACACTATTAACTACAGAGTCGTTTAGTAATAATGGGTATCGATACTTAGGAAAGAACCGTTCCTTGCTTAGATGGCAGTCTAAGTACATATTACTAAGAACTTGAACAACTTCCCATAGGATAGGCGGGAAGAGGGGCCTCACGGTTGAACAATCGGATTAGTGTGAACACTTAAGTTATAGATGCCAAGAGGTTGATACAAGAAATCTAATTAGTTACTTATACGCATAAATTTACGAACTTTTTAGCGATTGCTTCCGCAACTATGTTTTGACTAAATTTGACTCTACTTAGTCTTTACGAACTTTAGGGAACCGATTCGACCATTACTTGAACTTTAAAAGTATATAAATTTTAAGCGACCTTTCTCCGCTAACCTCCTTTTGGGAACTTTTACTTTTATATACTTTACTTATATTTTTTCCGAACTACTTAAACTGTAACTCACTCACTACTTTCGTAGTTGACACTTTATCTTATGTTTCAGGAAATTTAGTGTAAGTATGGAATGCATGACATGGACGGGTCAAGGCGGTCGTGTGAGAACCACATTGGGAAAAGACTTGTTCATTACTTTTGGGAATTTTTAATGCAAACTTTAAACTATGTATTTATGTACTAAACATCTTGGTTGTCTTGAATTGTAAACACTTTTATTTTTAATCTATGACTTGAATGCCGTTATGTTTCATATAACCCGTGTAATGATCTTCCACCTCTTCACATTCCGTATTTCCGCTTTAGCGGGGTGTGACAGACTTGGTATCAGAGCACAAGTTATAGAGAAAAACGGTTTTAAAAATTTTTAAAAAATTTTCGAAACCAAACTATAACCAAGGCTTTTTCGGAAAATCATTTATGGGTTCAAACTTTAGAGAATTAATTTCGCGATTGCATGTTTATCTTTAACTACGCATGGCCTGATCACCCATGCCTAGTTCAAAATGGATTATGCAAGGACGGAACGTAATTACTATTGTTAACGGTTTTTGAGTCAAAAATTCCCGATACTGTCTTTTCCCGATTCTCACGTGACTGACCCGTACATGCATTTCATTACACATTTCCTTTATTATTCTTTTGTATCTTCTCGTACTTACGAAACTCATTATTCACAGATCCGTCATGTCTCACTCTTCACGTTCACGTTCACCGTCACACTCACAGTCTCGCTCCCTACCTAGAGCCGCTTCGCCTTCCGAGGGCCGCACCGCCTCAGAGAGCCAGCGCCATCAGACCACCGATCCCACGGAGGACACCTCCATGGCGATCTCTAGCAGCATCAGGTCCAGCCCGAGGGCAGTGTTACCACCCCCTCCACCGGTACCCGTTGCCGCCACACTCCACTACTGGGGCCCGCGCACCAGGTTAACCGCGCGAAAGCAGGTTATCCTCCCGGGTCGTCTGCCGGATAGGATGGCTG
>CAJVGC010000590.1:60147223-60173545 GCA_910822075.1 Senecio squalidus | reverse complement strand
TCCAGTTGTGCAGGAATCTAATGTTGAAGCGGAGGAGAGTGAGGAAGAAGAGGAACCCGAAGTTACGCCAACTGTTCAATCCAAACCGGCTGTGTCACCTCAAGTGAAGGCATATAAGCCGAGAGTTCCCTTCCATCAACGTTTGAGGAAGGAGAAAATGCAAGAACAGTACGGTAAATTTGTTGATATGATTAAATCTGTGCATATTAATGTTCCTTTGGTTGACTTGATTTCAGGAATGCCAAATTACGCCAAATTTATCAAGGAGCTTGTAACTGGAAAATGGAAGTTGGAGGAAGCTAAAGCCACGTTTTTAAATGCAGAGTGTTCAGCACTTGTTCAAAACCAGCTTCCACCAAAGTTAGGAGACCCAGGGAGTTTTCTAATTTCATGTACTTTGAGTAAGTGAATAACTTGTGACTGTGAGCATTAGCTGATTTAGGAGCTAGTATAATCTTATGCCTTATTCATTGTATGTTAAATTGGATTTAGGGGCATTAAAACCTACTCGTATGAGTATTAGACTCGCCGACCGTTCATACCAATACCCTTTAGGTATAGCTGAAAATATGCGAGTGCAAGTAGGTCAATTTGTGTTTCCCGTTGATTTTGTCATATTAGAAATGGAGGAGGATAGCAAGGTACCTTTGATTTAGGTAGACCATTTCTACATACCGCGGATGCTATCATTCGTGTTAAGGACGGGAAAATTTCTTTGGGGGTTGATGAGGAAAGGATTGTTTTTACTGTAGATCGAGCTTTAAAGCATTCTTACTCTTATGATGATACATGTTTTCGAATTGATGTTATTGATGACATTTTGGACTTAGAGTTACAGGAATTGCTTGAAGAAGATTAGTGATTATGGAGATGTCACTATTGAAGAAATAGAGGAGATGTTAGCT
Organism: Senecio squalidus; assembly: GCA_910822075.1. Taxonomy (NCBI): domain Eukaryota; kingdom Viridiplantae; phylum Streptophyta; class Magnoliopsida; order Asterales; family Asteraceae; genus Senecio; species Senecio squalidus. Next base: position 60,172,640 of record CAJVGC010000590.1, on the reverse strand, counting down.
TTGGATGTTGAAGAGGATGCAACTATTGAAGAAATAGAGGAGATCAAAGTGGAAGATGAGGAGAAGATAAAGACTTCTGTCGAGAATCCTCCAAAGGATTTGGAGCTTAAACCATTGCCCGAGCATTTGGAATATGCTTTTCTTGAAGGTACATCTTTACTTCCTGTTATAATCTCATCATCGCTTTCGGATGATGAGAAATCTCGTTTGATGAATGTGTTGAAAGCCCATAGGAAAGCTTTTGCTTGGAGAACATCTGACATACACGGGATAAGCCCTCATTTTTGTAAACATAAGATTAATTTCTTAGATGATATTAAACTTGTAGTTCAAAGACAGAGAAGGCTTAATCCTAATATGAAACATGTAGTTAAGAAAGAGATTGTTAAACTCCTTGATGTGGGAATTATTTTCCCAATATCTGACAGTCCTTGGGTGAGTCTGGTACATTGTGTACCGAAGAAAGGGGGGATGACTGTGGTGACCAATGAAAAGAATGAGTTAGTTCCCACTAGGACAGTGACAGGATGGCGTGTGTGTATAGATTATAGGAAATTGAATGATGCAACACGTAAAGACCACTTCCCGTTACCCTTTATGGACCAAATGCTTGTAAGATTGGCCGGAAACGAATACTTTTGTTTTTTAGATGGATTTTCGGGCTATTTCCAAATCCCCATTGACCCTGAAGACCAAGAAAAAACCACATTTACATGTCCATTTGGTACTTATGCCTATCGTAGGATGCCTTTTGGTTTATGTAATGCTCCTGCTACGTTTCAAAGATGTATGCTGGCTATTTTTCAGGATATGATTGAAACTTCCATGGAAGTTTTCATGGATAATTTTTCAGTTTTTGGGGATTCATTTGATTCTTGTTTGATTAACCTAGATAAAATGTTGGAAAGGTGCGAAGCGGCGCATCTTATGCTAAACTGGGAAAAATGTCATTTTATGGTTAAAGAAGGAATTGTGTTAGGACATAAGGTGTCTAGTTTAGGTATGGAAGTAGACAAAGCTAAGATTGATGTTATAGCTAAGTTGCCTCCACCGACCAATGTTAAATCTGTTAGGAGTTTCCTTGGACATGCGGGTTTTTACCGTAAGTTTATTAAGGATTTTTCTAAGATCACTTGTCCCATGACTAGTCTTTTGGAGAAGGATGTTCCTTTTGAATTTAATCAATATTGTTTAAATGCTTTTGATATTCTTAAGGATAGACTTACCCATTCACCTATTATGGTTTCACCTAATTGGACTCTACCTTTTGAACTAATGTGTGATGCTACTGATTTTGCTTTAGGTTTTGTGTTAAGACAACGGGAAGGAAATCATTTTCAACCCATTTACTTTGCTAGTAAAACACTCAATAGCGCCCAACAGAATTACACCACCACAGAGAAGGAGTTGTTAGCAGTAGTCTTTGCTTTTGATAAGTTTCGTCCTTATTTAGTGTTAAGCAAGACTATAGTGTTTACTGATCATTCGGCCCTTAGGTATTTGTTTTCTAAACAAGATGCTAAGCCTAGACTCATTCGTTGGATTCTTCTTTTGCAAGAATTTGACATAGATATTAAGGATAAGAAGGGAGCTGAAAACTTAGTTGCTGACCATTTAAGTCGATTAGAAAATCCAGAACTTGAGGAACTTAGGGAAACTGATATAGGAGATACTTTTCCCGAGGAGCATTTGATTGATGATGATTCGGATGTACTTGATGATCCATGGTATGCATACATAGCTAATTATATTGTTGCAGGTGTTATGCGAAAAGGTTTGACACATCAACAAAGGAAGAAATTCTTTTCTGATGTGAAGAACTATTTTTGGGATAAACCGTATTTGTTTAGAATGTGTGCAGATGGGATGATCCGAAGGTGTGTAGCTGGAGAGGAAACTAGGAGAATTTTTTATGAATGTCACCATGGACCGACTGGTGGACATTATGGACCATCGACTACAGGGAAGAAAGTGTTTGATGCAGGTTTTTATTGGCCGACAATATTCAAGGAAGCACAAACATTGGTTCAAACTTGTGATGCTTGTCAACGTCAAGGTCACCTCTCTAAACGGGATGAAATGCCTCAACAAGGTATCCAGGTATGTGAGGTATTTGACATATGGGGTATTGATTTTATGGGACCTTTTCCTCCTTCCCATAAATATCTATATATCTTGGTTGCTGTTGATTATGTGTCAAAATGGGCGGAAGAAAAGGCTTTACCAACGAATAACGCGAATGTGGTAATTGATTTTCTTAAAAAACTATTTAGTAGGTTTGGTGTTCCTAAGGCCTTTATCAGTGATCGTGGAAGTCATTTCGCGAATCACCAACTTGCTAAGGTGCTTAAGAAGTATGGGGTCACTCATAGATTCTCTACTTCTTATCACCCGCAAACAAGTGGCCAAGTGGAAAACACAAACCGGGCTTTAAAAAGAATTTTAGAGAAAACGGTTAATAACAATCCTAAGGTTTGGGCTAAAAAGTTAGATGATGCTTTATGGGCATTCAGGACTGCATATAAAACACCGATTGGTACTACACTATATCGGTTAATTTATGGAAAAACTTGCCATTTACCTTTAGAGATTGAACACAAAGCGTACTGGGCTTTGCAAAATTGCAACTTGGATTTGATCTTAGCAGGTGAAAAGAGATTTTTGCAGTTGCATGAGTTGGATGAGATGAGGTTGTAAGCTTACGATAATTCAGACTTTATAAAGAAAGGACGAAAGCTTGGCATGATAGACACATCAAACCTAAAGAGTTCAAAGCGGGTGACAAGGTGTTGATGTTTGAGATGAAATACAAGTTTAAGGCACCAAAGCTCAAGGCAAAATGGAAAGGTCCATATGTTGTGAGGCAAGTTTATGCTTCTGGATATGTGGAGTTGTGGAGCGGGAATGGTGAGACTTTTATTGTGAACGGGTTCAGGCTGAAATTGTATCATGAGGAAGACGAGGAGAATGTAGAGTTAATTGAGGATGGCTTTTATGCCATTGACAAGTAAGAAAAGGGAACACGAGTCTAGCTAAGGACTCGACCGATAAACATAGCGCTTGCGGGAGGCAACCCGAGGTAACTTGTATATTTTATTTTTTATTTTGGAAGTACACGTGTCACGATTAAGGTACGTCTTTCGTTTTATGTTTTTTATTTCCAAGTTTTAGTATTCGTTTTCATTGTAAAAAAAAAAAAAGCCGAGAGATATGGGACGCCCGTCCCAGAGTTGTAACACCCGTCCCAAAAATTAGTACAAAATAACGAGCTACCTGGAAACCCCGTCCCAAACACGGGACTCTCGTCCCTTCAACTCGGGACGCCCATCCCAAAAATGGGACTCCCGTCACTCCTACTCGGGACGCCCGTCCCCAAAATGGGACTCCCGTCACTCATAGCCTTGTGACTCCCGTCCCAGAAGTGTGACTCCCGTCACAAGGGGCTTGGGCCAGATACATATCCTTTTTGTTTTTTGCTGCACCATATTATTCCCCCATTCTTTTCTTTTCTTCTCTTATTTCAAAACCGAGACATACGAATTTCCTCTTGTATTCTTCAATTTTGTGTATTCTTATTTCTTTTTATTTCTTAGTTTATTTTTTTATTTTGTTTTTATTTTTTATTTTTTATTTGTGCTAGCTAATGTTAACATACCTTGTATTCTTTATTTGTCTTGTTTTTCCTTTGTTTTGTATCGTTTTGTACAATGAGGGCATTGTCCAACTCTAGTATGGGGGGTTGAGGAAAAACATTCGTTATGTTTAGTTAGGTCAGTGTATTGTATTTTTATAAAAAAAAAAAATTAAAAAAAAAAAATCAAAAATCGAAAAAAAAAAAATGATGACATGTCTTGAGAAATTTTTAATATGTTGCATAACCTAGCACATTTTATACTCTACTCAAAGAAAAGTGAGATTTTGAGCCTTGAAAGCATTCATTTTAAATGCTACTTTTTCTTTTGTATGAGTGTGCCAATGGTTGATGACTTTAGAACTTGGCATAGTCATACGTTTCGAGACCATATATGAGCATTGCATTAGGGTAACCTAGTGTAATTTGGTACAACGTTAGGGGCAATTTAGGAATAAACCATTTGATTTAGCCTATTCGTTTCTTGTTAAATAATTATAGCTTAATCACATTGGTTAGCTAATTTTCGATAACCCTTTTGTAACACTTACTTTAGTGTTAGATACTCTAGTTAACCATTTTGCGCCTAACTTATTCGTTTCATTTAAATCCACTAAATATTTTGTACATTAGCCTTTTCTTTTCATTTTTAGATGAATCCGAACATAGTTTTGAGATTGCTATTGATTGTATACATGAAGGTTGAAGTTAGAAGTTTTAAGGCATTGAAATTATCAAGTATCGTTAGCCTTTGTATTATATATGTATTTGTTAGCAAAAAAAAAAAAAAAAAAAAAAGAGAAAGTTGTAAAGTTATGTAGTTTTATGTATTTTGAGTCTTTGAAGAAATAAAGTAGAAGTAGTGGTATTATGAGTTATGTAATTCGGAAGAATTTGAAGTGATATGGAGCAATTGGTTCATTAGCGTTTAGGAGTTCGGATTCATTCTAAGTTTAGATGTATACTACGTTTATTTGTATACTTTTACTTATTTACCCATTTAACCTCTATATATTTATTCACATGCCTTTACTTGTACATTACATTCCGAATAAAAGTCCCCGTTTAGTTGTACCTAGGCTCTAGTGGCGGAGAAACGATACTTTATCAAGCCTATGATAGAAAACTCACCATGACTGAGCAATTGAGCGGATTTACAGAATATTTGACATACCCTTTAGACTAGTTCGAGAGATTTGTGTGAATTACTCCCAATAATTCGTGAGGTGTTTGGTTATGATTTTTAAATCATGGTTTGGTAATTAAATTGAATTGAACTGGATTTGCTTGAGGCCAAGCAAAGGTTAAGTATGGGGGGATTTGATATCGCATATTTTAGTAATATTATTATATGCGATATTTGTCTTTTTAAAGTTTAATTCATAACGGATTTTGGGAATTTCGGGCAATTTTGGTATTAAAATGTTATACAGGTATTAGCCGGAGTTCTGGAGCGGAAGTGACACAATTGGAGCTGAAAATGAAGAAAACGGGTCGATGTTGTATTCCCGTTATATTTTGAGACTAGAAACAATTGGTTACGAGAGATGAAGCAAAAACGAGCAGCAAAACAAGAAAACTGAAAAAATAGCGTGGGACTCCCGTCCCGCGGAGTTTTGGAGCTGCATATGTTTGTTACGATTAATAAAGCAGTTTTGAGGGTTTTTATTATCATTATTGTAATCAAGTTTTGGAGTATTGAAAACCCTAGTTTGGACCACCAATTTTTTGGAGCTATTTGGTATTTTTAGACTCATCAATTTCGTTGTTTGAGCATTCGGATCATTGGTAATTTAATACTTTTCATTAGTTCTTTTAATATAAAGATGTTTCATTCAATTCTATTGTGTTGCGTTTTTATTATTATGAGTAGCTAAATTTCTTAACGTTCACTTGGATGAAGTGATCAATTATGTAGGTTATTGTTTAATTACGTATATGTGAACTGGATTTTATGTTTAATCGAAAAACCAATTGTAATCAGTTTTGAAATCTTGTTTAATCTTTTATATAAACTGTTTGTAATTCATCATAGGTATTCGAGAGGAACTTGTGACATTACAAAATAGTTTATGAAATAACTAATCGGTCAATAATTAGTTTAAAGATATTAGTATTCGAGAGGAACTAGTATTAAAGATTTAAACAATAAAAACGTGATTGTGGTTGTTAGTTAACTAGATTAAGAGAGATCGGTTTAGTTAATTAAGAAGCTATTCGAGAGGAAGGTTTATAAGATTAAATCATGAAATCGGCTTAGGTACTTATTGCTTAGTTGTCAAACGTAGAAATTATACACGAGAGTGGTAACTATACATGAGACGATTAAAGTTTTAATGGGAAACGAGAGTTCAAGTTAAATACCTTTCAAGTAGTTCAACATTGTTAGTAATTAAGTGATAACCGTAGTAATTGTGATCAAGTCCAAGTGAATGTATTTTTCATCAATTGTTTACAAACAAAAATCTTTTCAGCGATTCATCTGAATTAACAAGTTTCTTAAATTTAATTAGTTTAAGCACAGTGACAATTCGGTCACAACAAACCCACTTTTTGTTTTATTAATTATTAATTATATTTCAAACATCAGTCCCTGCGAACGAACTTGATTTACCTAAAACTATACTATACTTGATTAGGTTCACTGCCTAAGATTGTGTAGTCGAGTCGTAAGTATTTCTTGTTTTTAAAGTATACTCGATTTCGTACACCAGTAGCCTACTCCTAACTGAACTATATCCTAACCTCTTGACTAGTGGCTAAACCTCCTAACTTGTCATTTCAATGTTTGTGTAATAGCATTTCAGTTTGGTTCTTAACCTAATCGATCATTTGTGTATGTTGGGTTTTGCATGTTGTTGACTAATTTGGTCGTGGCTCATTGTGGATTATCTCAGCTCGTCGTCTTTTCCTTGATCGAGTTCTAACCGGTTGTAACAACACCAATTCATCAAGTATGTGTTCATTACCCTTAACCGACGCTTTCATTTCATTACTAGGTTTCGTTTTAGTGTATAAATCCTAATCGGTTAAATTGATTTGTGTTGGTGCTTATAATCTGATTTGGGATCATCCTTGACCTGATTGGGGAATCGTCAAAATTCAATATTTTTTCTAAATTTTGGTAATTTATATGTTTTATAGTAATTCTCTTTTATAAAGTTTTACGAATTAGTGCTAATATCACATGTGATATTATCGTTACAATTTCAATACCCACAAAAAAAATCTTCGAAAGTATATAACATGCTCTAATTGGAGATAAAAACGAGACAGTCGCAACGATGTAATTTGTTCCGTGTAACGATTAACGGTTTATAAGATAAATTAATTTATAAAAAGAAAAAGAAAAATGGGTTTTGATTTTAATATTAGCCATTAAATTAAAATGGGATGAATAGTCAAAATTGTGTCTTTTAGTCCTTATAAAATTATGTGACTTAATTAATTATTTACCTAAAATAACAATTTTCTTAAACTTTGGGATTGACTTCAAAAAAATATAACATCTCTTCTTTTATATGTTTTGATAAATAAGAGGTTTGATACGAAAAGATGGAAAAATGAAATTAAAAATGAATATGGAAACGGCTTGTGGTTAATAAAAACTCGCTTTATTTAAGATAAAAATATAAATTACTTCTTTTGTTTCAGTTAATTGTTCATTTTTTTATTTCTGATATTTGTCTGTTATAAAATGATTTTTGGCTTTTAAATATTTATAGTTAAAATGTACATTAAATATTTTGAATTTTTTTAACTATAAAAATAATCAATATTTTTAATGCAGAAATAAAATGAGTAATCTATTGAAAACAAACTTTACTTTATTTTAATTTCAACTATTTTTTATATTTTTTGTTAGACAAAGAGAGTAATTAATAGGTCATATATATGTGTTAAATATTATTAAATTAATAGGGTCTAAAGACCATCTCCCTCTCTTGGAAACGACCCTTCAAAACTCTCTTTATGGTAAAGACTAGTAAATAAAAGACAACAAATTCTCTCCTTTTTTTTAATGTGTTTTAAGGCCAAAAGTGTATTTTCAGTTAATGGTTTAGGTTTCGTTATTTTGTATTCAACTTAAACAACATTCATTCATTCTTTCTTTGTTTCTAGTTGGGCCCTCTTCTCCACTCAAGACTTCAATGGAGAGAAAACAGTAAAAAGATCTCTCATTCCTGCTTTTCTTGCTGTCTTGCAATTTCACTTTTTGCTTCATGGGTTTTTCATTTCCTTTAAAATAGTTTGTGGGTTTTTCATTTCTTGGGTTTTTGAGATTCAAATTTGACCATTTGAGATCTGACCTCAATTTTTGCTTTTTCATATTACTTTGTTGGCTATTTAAAGTTTGTGCCTTTTGAGTGTGTTTTGCTGTTTTTCATTTCAAATTACTGAAATCTTGACATTTTTCTTTATTCTGAATTTGTTTTTTAAACAATGGAAAGAGGGATTCAGCCACCTTTGGTAAGTTTTAATTATCTGTTATTTCCTTTGAATGTAGTTAGGAACTAATTGGGAAATGTCATTTGTTTAGGTGGATACTACAGCTTGCTTATGTCGAGTAGATGCCGGTCTAAAAACCGTTGCAGGAGCGAAAAGATATGTTCCCGGTTCAAAACTTTGTCTACAACCCGATATCAAACCATCAATTCACCCCACTAGACAAAAACCACCCCGTGACAGAACGCGTAACCAATCTCCTCTCCTTCCAGGCCTGCCTGATGACCTTGCCATTGCCTGTTTAATACGCGTCCCAAGAATTGAGCACCGAAAGCTCCGATTAGTTTGCAAAAGATGGTATCGTTTATTAGCAGGGAACTTCTTCTATTCTCTTCGCAAGAACATAGACATATCAGAAGAATGGGTGTATGTGATGAAAAGAGACAAAGAACGAAAGATGACATGGCATGGATTCGACCCAATGAACCACCTGTGGCAACCACTGCCACCTGTTCCCAAAGAATACTCACAAGCCCTTGGGTTTGGGTGTGCGGTCCTTAGCGGGTGTCACTTGTATTTATTTGGTGGTAAGGATCCTATCAAGGGCTCAATGAGACGAGTTGTGTATTATAGTGCGCGGACTAACAAATGGCACCGTGCTCCTGATATGCTTAGGAGACGGCATTTTTTCGGGTCTTGTGTTATAAACAACTGTTTGTATGTTGCTGGTGGTGAGAATGAAGGTGTACAACGGTCCCTAAGGTCAGTTGAGGTTTATGACCCGAATAAGAACCGATGGTGTTTTGTTTCGGATATGAGCACAGCCATGGTTCCGTTTATAGGTGTGGTTTATGGAGGAAAGTGGTTCTTGAAGGGGCTCGGGTCACATAGACAAGTCGTGAGTGAAATGTACGAACCGGAAACGGATGTATGGACTGCGGTTCATGACGGGATGGTTTCTGGTTGGAGAAACCCGAGCACCTGCCTAAATGGGAAGCTCTATGCTCTAGAGTGTAAAGACGGGTGTAAAATCAGAGTTTATGATGAAGAAAGTGACTCATGGAGTAAACATATCGACAGCAAGATGCATATGGGGAACTCGAAAGGCTTTGAGGCTGCAGCGTTAGTCCCGCTTAATGGGAAACTATGTATCATAAGAAACAATATGAGTATATCTTTGGTGAATGTTGTAAAAGATGGGAATGTAGCAGCAGCCGAGCATTTGTGGGAAACCCTTGCCGGAAAAGGGCAGTTGAAGACTTTAGTGTCGAGCTTATGGTCAAGCCTTGCAGGTCGTAACCGATTGAAGAGTCATATTGTTCATTGTCAAGTGCTTCAAGCATGAGTAGGTTAACAATGTTTGTTTGTTGTTGTTTTTTTGGTTTTTTCTTCTAGGGATGTAAAAACCATATATACACAGATGAATATTTTCGTCTTTGAATTGAAATATCCGATCAAGAATCCTTGAATCTGAATCAAGAGAGTTGATGTGGGACTAGCCCTTGACCCTAGACCGACCCTTTGAATAAGCCGCCTAAAACGCACAATTTTCCCTCTTGATTTGATTTCAATATGTAAAAGCAACAACCTCAAACATGGTTACCTTTTCCAACAAGTGCCTATCTTTTCTGCTGACCAAAGGCACCCTACACATTGAGACTTTGTCTAATCGTTTTTATCTAATCGTTTTTAATACCTAGACATTGAATCGGTAAACCTGATTTTCAGTGATGTTAAACTTTGTATTCAAGAGTGCTCAAGGAGTGCTTATGTAAACCTGATTTTCGCACAAATGGTTATCTTTTCACTTTAATAATTTTTAATGGCTGCATTGAGATTTTGATCAGTTTCACTCATCAATTATTACAATGAAGGGTTTAGGGTTCATCAAATCTGATGTATTCGACGCAATATTCATTAAACGTAATTTAAATTGTAATAACTGAGATAGATATGTAATCAACTTATGTGCATACTACCACTAATCATTCCCTTGTTACAAACCAGTCCTTTTGATGCTTTATGTTTACAAAGTTTCATAAAATTAACTACATGCTTTCGATTATCTTCTAAAGAGAATTGTCCATCTAACAAATCCGACAACTGAAGTCAAATACAAGATAACAACAAAAAGTTTTCAGCACAGTTCTTCAAACAAAAAAGTTGAACTATTCCATCTTAGATCCAGAGAGGTAAGAGCTACCCAAAGCTAAACATGTGTCCTTCTGCCTCTTGTATTCATTGTATCTCAGAAAGAAATAACCAAGATAATCGAAATCAATTGGTGACATTTTCGCCTGTTTTCCAATGAATCAACCAATTAATACACTCGCAGAAACCAAATTCAGACCATGACAAGTGAGAGGTGGGATACCTGTATCAGAGCCCATAGGGCCCAGTACAAGTGTGAAGCCAACATGTAACAGCTAGTTTCAACATACAGCGCTTTCAAATCCTTCTCTGCTACCTGTTTTTGAAAGCGTCACATGATATTATATTTAACTATTATGCAAAAATAGTCTGTCTATAAGCTACATGTAACCTGATTTTGCACATTTTGCATAAAACTAAGTAAGCACTGAATTAATTTAGCTTTAAATTAGAACAAATTGCTATATGTACCTTATCTGGACTTTCGGGTTGCAAGTAACTCCGGAAGAAATGATATTGTTCATCCTTATTTGGGTACCTGTATTATCATCATAATCAAGCTGTAATCTTTGCCTCTTTGGGAGTCACGAGCTGTGGTAAACTTCAAATGAAAATTGATATAGAACCAACGAAAATAAAAGAGTAAAAAAAAGTTAGCACAAATAAACAAAAGAATCTTACAGTGTGTAGTCGCAATCATAGCCGGCATATTCGTTAAAGTGGTTCCCAATGTCGAACCCTCTGTAACTGTATGATCCATATTCAAAATCTATGATGTAGAGTTTCTCTGCTCAAGTATAAAAAGAGCCATCCATTACGAAAACAACAAAAAAACATGTTAGATATTATTTCAAGGTTTAGGACTTGTAAACTAATGGGGATTTAGATATGCGTTTTTTAAATGATTACTCCATTTATAAGTAGCAAAAACCAAATTTATAGTGTTTAGATAAAGAAAGTTTGCCTTCCGATCACATGACTATTAGAGGTCATATAATCAGTTTGTAATAATCTTATAAATTGCAAAAAAACTGATTATCTATGAGTAATATAAAAATACTTATTTATCCTATCTTTTCTTTTAACCTGCATTTTGGGACTTCTACTCCTACTTCACTAACATTTCTCCTTTACTCACACTAAATATTATTTCGTCATAGTATCTATTAATTCCTAGGATAATCAGATTTTATTAATCGCCAAAAATCTGACTATGTGATTATTACAACTGCAATAAGCTGAATGTCACAATACCACTTTCAAAGCGCACATCAAAACACCCCATGTTACATGAATGTAGTTCCCTTGCAGTCCATACGTCAAAAAAATCTCCCTAATGTAACAATCTATGATAACTGCAAATTATTGAGAAAATATTTATCATACTTTGTAGTTATGTAATTAACACACTCTGAATTAAAAGATGTGTGCTTCACAACTTAACAAGGATTCTTGATTACTTATCATGGACTCAAAAAGTTACCAACAACTACTCATCAGTGTTATATATACGGATTCTATATCTCTTAATAATTTATCTATTATCGTTAGAAATATGTTACAAGTGAGCAAAGGTGATTGAATGATGTCATAAACAATTGGTGACCTATCTAAATCACATGGGTTCAAGTTTAAAAGTAGGAGTCGGGTACAAAGATACCTTCATCGTCATTCAGCATCAGATTTCCAGAAAGCAAATCATTATGAGCAAACACCACGGGAGCATCAAGAAGACCTGTCAATTCCTGTCTCGTAAAATCACTAGGCGTTTCTCCACAAAGAAGCTATAGTTCGTAGACTTCTAAAAAAAAGAAATTGAAGAAAATGATTTGAAGTTATAGGCGGTGATTTATGTATGAAGGCTGTTAGGCGTATTCAGACATCGAATTTCATAATGTAAGTCGTTTGCGTATACATCAAGTGGTGGAAGGATCACAGCCTCCACAAACCATACCAAAAGTGATAGACATTATGTAGAGAAGGAAAAATGGGCGGGTTGGGTGTGAATTATAGTGTAGGTAGGTCTAGTAGTTAACATTTGCTACGGGTCAAAATGGGTCGTGTCAGTTTTTCTCCGACAGTTAAAGATAATAATATATAATTAGTGTGCCATTTACAAAATTATGTAACTAAGATATGAATAGTTATTTTTACTAAAATAAGTTAGGAGGTCTATCCATATGACCCGTTAGAGATAAAACATAATCCAATTGACCCATTGAAGAGTAACTAGAAGAGAGTACCTTGAGCTTGATAAGTTCTGTATGGACTTCCTTAAATGAAATTGATTTGTATCTTTTTTGCTTTTCATGATCATCAAAAGTAAGAGCGGATGCTGCAATCAACAAAACATAAGTCTTTTTTCAGCCGTTGATTGAACAGATAATCCCAAAAACGGAAAATCTGAAAATTAGATATAGTACCTCTTTCATAAAATTGGAAAATATCATTCCAGAGCTGAGGTTCCTTGGATCCTGGAATCTCCACGTGATGAAACTTATTAAGTTGCTTTGCAATTTCAGCTGCTAATTTCGGCTTCCGCAAGTCTGCATACAGAATTAACACTCAAACAAGACTTTCAGGAAAAACGAAACTGTCCAACTTAGAGATAATAGTTACCTTGTGGTTCTAATGTACGAGCATGTATAAACGATTGCACCATTCCGTTTCGAAATACGGCTAGTAACTTTGCCCCAAAACCGGCAGCTGAGAGGTATTGAATGGCCTGTAGTTCCCTTTGTCGATTGATAACGTAATCGGTATTTGGACCATAAAGTCTAACAGTGATATGGACCATATTTCCATTTTGTTCGTTTACGGATACCTTGAGCACTAATAGTAGTAAGTTAATACGTATTAGCAAAGCAAGTATGGAATGATGATGAGAGAGTTAAGAAGATAGGTACATAGATTTGTAATGCCACCGGAGACTCTTTCGGCAGAGAAATGTGATTCGTCCAAATCCGACCATTTTTTAAACAGATCCTTGCAAAGTTTTCTGTAACAAAACAAAACAGAAATCAAAGATAATAATTAAAGATACGTGTGATTGATAGAGATAGATAGATAGATACATGAGGGAGGGTTTCATCTGAGGAACAGGAAGAGTATGGTCCACGAGTAAACTAGAGTGAGGAATATCCATCGCAGCACCCAACACAACACAACTAAACTTTGATTCGAATAAGGAGGTGTTTGTTTGAGCTTTACGACCTTATTGAGTTTCGACAATAACTCAAATTTTATGGCTTATATAAGGTTTATTATGACTAAATAAAAGGTAATAAGCTCATAATCCCTTACATAAGCTATAAAATTTGAACTTATGAAACATATGCCGAAACTCAATAAGCTCGTAAACCCTTATATAAGCTCAAACAAGGGGTGTTTGTTTTTTTTTAAATGTTTATTTAAGCTTATTAGCTTTTGTAAGGATGTATTATAAGCTTAATTTTTATCACTTATGAGTTTACGTAAGATTTTTTTTTTTCTACGATAAGCTAATAAGCTAACCCAAACACTTATCAAATATTTATAAGCTTTTATTTCATAAGTAATAAACTACTTATCTTACATAAGCTTAAGTCCATCAAATAAACTTACACAAACACCCCCTTAGTTTGATTCAAGCTTTCCTTCATTTTTATATGGAACCGAAACACCTGCCCCCACTTAAAACATATAAGCCGACCCAAAAGTACAAAACCATACACAAACGGTTGTTTTGTTGGTTGCAACTAAAGAAATTACTAAACGGTTCTCTAGTAATAAATGGATGTATTTAGGGGTACGCAATATTATATACAACATAAAACTTAACTTGATTTGAAATTGATAGTGTTTGAAAGAGAATGGGCTTGATCAATCCCAAACACCCCAATACAAACACTAAACGTCCAACAAATACTCGGCTACGTTGGCGGGGAACAATACACGTAGTCCGGCTACCGTACCCGGGGACACCACTAGGTGTGGTCCGATTATGTACCAGATAACGAATTGTTACAAAACATGACATGACTTTTCACCAGGACAACACTAAATCAGTGAATTGCATTATCAAATTGAGATGCGGATTCTCTCAATTTGAATGAATCTTAACACTTGATAACTGGATAATTGAAAGAGAATGTAAAGATATCATCAATAGTGTGATTTTGGCGGAAATAGCCGTTACAAAATGTTGAAGCTCTACGGTACTCAAACGAATCCCGGTTCAAAGGCAACTAACTAAACACACACATCACTCTATTTATAGACATCTCAATATAGACTCTCTACAAATAAAATACTTAAGTCTTCATTTAACTTTAACTCTAGTGAACTTCAGTTAAGTCGGGTAGACTAACATGTTCACCCGAGTTAAAGTCTTCAATGTTGACTTGTCTTGATCAGATACATCTTCAATTAACATTAACTCGGGTGAACTTGATTTAACTCTGGTAAGTAAACTTGTTTTCCCGAGTTAAAGTCTTCACTGAAAGACTTTCTAAGTTTTAGTTCGGATGATGAACATTGTTCACCCGACTTGAAACTTAGAGCAAAAACACACTTCAGAGATTTCTTAGTTTCATCCATAAATTTTAATACCCAAAAGTCTCCCCCTTGGATGATGCTATGAACATCTTCAAATCAAACACAGAGTAACCTCCATGTAAGCTTCACACAATTCAATCACAAAACAGCTAACTGATACTCCAAGGTTAGCTCTTCAACCTTCAGATTCTTCAGAATCAACATTCTCCTCCTTAATTTCATAATCTCTCTCAATTTTAACAAATTTGACTTCGGTGTCGGATTGAGCCGAAATTCGCGTAAAACGGGTCAACGATCAAAACTCATTCCGCCTCCACGACCCCGAGCAGTTTTCGGCCTTTTGGGATCGTTTAGGGTTCGAAAATGCCAGTTTACGTCATGTAAACCACCAAATTCATCATCCAAATTAAGTTCTTATTTTACATCACTTTTTCCATCTCATTTTAGTCTAGTATGCCTGTAGCTATTACCTGATTTTACAAAAACTTTTAAATTTAAATTCCTTATACTTTACTTATGTTTGATTGTTGCTTTAGACATGTGTGTATACCTCTGTGTGTGATTGATATCATATTAGCTTAGGTGCACAAGTAGTTAGTTCCCACTAGATGAGCTTCTAGATGACTTAACGATTAATCCCGTGTTTTATATTATCGTCTCACGTTACTACGTAAACTCTATTCAATTTAATTAAGGGTATCCGTCTTCAATAAAAATACGTAAATTTACCAGAGTCATAGTCCCGAGTATTGTTTCGGTGATGTTTTTGTGACAACCGTCAAAATTTCAGGTGCATTTCACACTCTATGTCTCTTTAAATGTCTGTCATTGTCTTTAACCGTACTTTTACCGGAAACGCGTCAGTGTCGGAATCACTCTCGGAATCAATTTATATAAGTTCTAATACCAAGAAAACGCCTAAGGAACTTTCATAAGTTCATAACGTATCATAATCAAAAACTTTCAGTTAACGAAAAGGTCCAACTAAACAAAACGAAAAAACGAAAAATCAGAAAATAATTACAAAAGAGGGTCACTGGTCCCTTGTGCGACGTCCTGGATGTCCAGATTCAAAAAATTTGGTTTTTAAACCTTGTCTCGATTTGTACAAATTTTCAACCAACCAAAATCGGGACTAGACCTCACATTACTGCCAGGAACAAGTCCCAAAGCCTTATCATTACACTTTCTTTATTTTCTTTTCATTTTACATTTTATAAAATATAAAACACACACACACAGACTTTTCTCTCAAACTCCTTCCAAAGAACACCACAAACCAGAAAAATACAGCCATTTAATACATAAAAATCATACATAAAAATCGTCCTAACATCAAAAGGAAGTAAGGAGGAACAAGTCTTTTCGGTTTCAAAGCATTTTCACCATTTTTGGAGCTCAAAACTCGTTTAAACCATCCAAGCAATTTCATCCGGTATAAATCTTTCTCCTAACTATATTTACTGTTTTTATAAGTTGCATGGATGATATAAGTCACAAAAATGAGTTTTTATAAAGTTTTATAACACTTTTTATACAAAAACTATTTTTAACCAAATAATACTTAGATCTACGATTTTGTGGATAAAAGTTGTTTAGAAACTATAAATATACTGTATTATGAAGTATCTACTGAATGCATGTCGAAATCTAGGGCTTAATTAATCGTTTTTGCAAGAAAAACACAAAACGGGAAAAGATAGCAGTCAGTGCGCCGCACCAGTGTCCACTGCGGCGTACCGAGCTGCTGTCCTTCCCGAAAAATAGTCGTTTTAACGTTTAAAGCTTATGTGAACATTCTGAACTTACGAGACTTATAACTTGGGACTGAGAATAATAAAATATTTATATTTGTGACGTTTATTGGACTATTGACATTTTAATGAACTTGTTTAAATATATTATGTGATATATCTGTTTTGTGAGCGGGAAAGTGGTGAATATTTTGGATATAAAATTTGGGCGCGGAAGCGCTGCCCAAATTTTGTTAGAAAATATAAACCACTTCAGCAACCAAAATATATCTATCATAATAATAAAAACGTTAACCTTGGACACTTTTCGGACTAAACATGACGATAACCGTTTCGGACTATTTTTGGACAATTTAACCTTGACACTTAAAGTTTAACTAAAATTACATCTATTATATATTATTTATAATAACTTAATGAGATCATAACACTTAAACAATCTTGGTATTCTTAGGCTTTCTGTGATTCCCGACACGTTTTTCCGACCGTTTCCCGAACTTGTCATCTTCGCAACCCGTGAGTTACATCCCCTTACTTTATGTCTTTTAAATACTTTTTGGGGGAAACATGAGATCAAATTCTTTATGACATTTTATGAACTATGACATTTTATGAACTATGATCATTTATGAACTATTTGACGTTATTTCACTTATATGCTTAAAACTATTTTAATTGTCCCGTTCGACATTCTTTGACATTTTGACATTATGGCTTGCCCCCTTTCGGCATTTGACTTAAACTATGATTGTTTGATTGTATGTCATTCAACCCTTGATGAGAATATAAACTCCGTAAGTGCCTACTATCAGTTTTTAGACAAAATTACATAAGTTGCCCCGTTTTCAGTTCAGTACATTTCCACACTATTAGCTTTAGCCGTTGGTAATTATGGGTATCGATACTTAGGAGAGGTCACTCCTTACTTTATATGGAAATCTAAGTACATATTACTAAGTACAGACAAACTTCGTAGATAGTGCGAGGTTGGGGCGGATCAAACCAGTTAATCGGTTTAGTGTGAACTCTTACGTTATATTATGCCAAGTGGTTGATACAATTCTTAAATCATATGTTACAATTATTTACGCATATACATACTTATTCTTTTTTTCTGCAACTTGACTTTTCTAAATGTTGATCTACTTGACTAGGATCTTCATTAAAAGTATATATATTTTAAGCGCTTTTATCCGCTATCTTTCTTTTAAGAAAACTTTTACTTATATATATACATATCGGAACTTTTGTCAAGAACTTATAAACTGTAACTCACTCACTACGTTATGTAGTTGGACACTTTATCTCATGTTTCAGGAAACTAAGCGTAAGTCATGAAGTGTATTGCTCGAGCGGGTCAAGAATGTTATGTGAAGTGTAATTCGGGAGAAGACCTATTTTGTTTTGGGAATTTTATTAAACATTTTATCATGTATTTGTTGTCTTGAACATTATTTATCTTGGTTATGTCTTTGAACAATTGAACTTTTCAAACTTTAATTTTAATGACTTGAACCGTTAATCTTTTGTTATAACTTGTGTAATGATTCTCTTGCTCTTCGCACCTCGTGTTTCCGCTTTAGCGGGGTGTGACAGTTTTCCACTTTCGGGTGTCGTTAGTTGTTTGTTCGCAAAGTAACCGAGGAGTTTGGGAAAAGTCCTATTGCACCGTAGTGGATAGGAGCTGCGACGCAGCGGGCTGAGATTTCAGCTTTTCTGTTGGGTTAATCGTTTCGTGTTGAGCCGAGCTTTGAGTATTGGGATAGTCCTCAAGCGTGTAGCTCGAGCCGTGGACCGTAACCAGTCTTTATCTACCTTAAATCTAACATACCTACACATACATAAACACATAACCAAACCCTAATCCCTTCTTTTCATTTGCCTTAACCCTAATTCCCCTCCTAGCCTTGCGTTTTCAAACCCTAACGTCATTTGTTTTGTGAAGACAAGTCTCGTCCATCACTACTTCACCACCACCATCTTGTAATCGATTCACCTATGTGTGATTGTCATAATCGAATTCACTACTCCTTACCAGCATTTGCAACTCGTTGGAGCCATTTTTGTTCAAGGTAATCAGATTCTTAAATTTCTCCTCCTTAAATTCGATCTATACATATTGATTTTCGGTGTTTAAAATATGTACCTGACGTGTTGTTTTGTTGTCGATGTTTAGGGTTAATTCAGAAACCTTGTAGATCATTCGTGGTCCTGTGTTTAGCCCTTATTGGTTCATTCGTTCAACGTACAGATCAAAGTAAGCATACTTGGTATTTATGCATAACCGAAAACCTCAAATCATACACTTACGCACATGTGTTCTAACTATGATGTGCTGTCTTTGATTTCGATTCTTGGTCAGCCTTTGTGATAGTTTCAGAAGCTATGTTTGGACGTTTTTTTGGTGGTGTCAAGTGCTTATTATCGTACCTAGGAGTCAAGGATTCAATTCGTGCAAATGCCTCGAAAGTTATTAAGGGTATTAACCCTGATTCCTTGTTAATTTCTTGTGATCGTTTGGAAATGTCATATATATGTTACATGTAATCTCAAATCTTAATTTGGACGCGTATAATCTGATTTGACGTCACGTAGTTTCTATCTATAAAGTTTTGTTTACAAATTATCGCGGGAAAACCCTAAACTTGTTGAAACTTGCTGAGTTGGATTTTGACCTGTCTTGTTCGAACAATAACTCTGAAATGATACTAAATTTGAAACTAGGGTCTAGAAGAATGTTGTAGCTCTTAGAATCTAGTTTTCAGAACAGTAAGGCTCGTTGTCTAATTTATCGTAAAACTTCCTAAAACTGTAAATTACTAATAGAGGGTCAAATCTGAGTTTTTAAAATGCTTTGTTAGGTGTTGGTAATTTGAATATGTGTAACCACTTAGCAAACCTTAAACATATTTTGAATTATTGACCTATAACAGATCCTAAACATTTTAAAAATGGTTAACCTCATTTAAATTTACAATTGACGACTTAAAAACGTTTTACAACTCGACTTATTAAAACAAACGGTTTCGAACAAATTGTTAAACCAGTTTTTTTTCAACCATAACTACTTCATAATTAACTCAAATGGATCAAACCTATAGTCTAAAACATATCCCTCTAAGTCTAGTTTTCATATATATAAAATTCATCGTTTAACTCTTCCTAAAACTCTAGTTATAACGGTTTGAATGAACATAGGTACTCGCTGAAAATGTTATCCTTATATCAAAAACTTAAGGAATAAATTCTATAGTTAACCTAATTATATTTCTTAATTGGGAAACTAAAATCAATATTTAATCGAATCCGAAAAACAATAAACTTATTCTTACGATTCCTTACTATCTTTATCTAGGGGAGCTCTATATCTAGTCGGGACTTAGCTTGTGACCTACGTACTTTTATACACACATATCCACACTACTTGAGTAATGTCGTGTACTTGCGATAAGGTGAGTTCATTGCTCCACTTTTACTATTGTATATGATTTACAAATCGGGGGAAAGTAAAGCTCAACCAAAACCACTTTTGAAAAAACGGATTTTGATAAACGGATTTCATTTCCATTACTTACTATATATGGAAATCTTTCTATTTTTGGAAACTTGCTAAATTTGGAAACTTACCATAAATAGATATTGCTATTTATGGAAAATTACTACTTTTGGAAATTCATAAAATGTGTAACATAAACCTAATGCATATTTTCAAAACTTAAACAAGACATTGGTTGTGAGAGTTGTTTACCAGTATACCTTTTGTACTGGTAAAACCCTGGTCAGGATACCTTTCCTACTAACGTATCAGTATACCTTTCCTACTGACGTATCTAATACCTTTCCTACTGAATACCTACACTCTCATTAGTATACCTTTCCTAGTAATGATGTGTACTTACGGTAGCGTGGCTACTGCGGATGTTGCTAGTCAGTATACCTTTACTACTAACGTTACTTGATTACTAGTATACTTTGTCTACTAGTGATATATGCTTACGATGGATGATTATGGATGATGATTTTCTTTTTACTTACATGCATTAGTTACACATCATTTTTGCTAAACTGATGTTGAGATATGTTTTTCTTACTATTACATTTTATACATACTCAATGAACTCGCTCAACTTTATGTTGACTTTTAGAGCTTTATTTTCAGGTAACGAGCAGGCATAGGACGTAGCTTTGAGATTTGACTTTAGAAGACTTCTAGATTTTTGCATTGCATTGGAGTACTCTCTTTATTTAATCATTGGGTTGTTTCGGGCTTGCATCCCTAAGTCTTTCCATTTGAAATACTTCATTATCATTTACATTTATGTTGTATATTTCTGTTGTAGTGTAAGACGTGTACATGAGACAATGATAACTTTCTTGTTAAATGGCAATGTCACGACACTTTTCTTATATTATTTCATTTAGTAGTTCTCTATTATATTGTTGTGTTGTGATGATTGTCAATCGGTCATACCGTGTTTCCGCCGCAGGCGGGGTGGGACATCCAACACTTGATGAACTTACTTCACTAATTAATCATCATTAGAATACTTTGATCATCTGAATTACATCATTCGGCTTAAAAACTTAATTGACTAAAAGTGAGTTTACTTAGACAAAACACTAATCTGAACTTGGATTAGCATGCAGACTTGAATTCTGAATTTATTCTCAGCTTCGTGTTCATTATTTTCTACCTCCTTTTCATCAATCACAGTTTCAATCATCCACACCTTCAATTAACTACAATTTCTTCATAAATTAATGACTTAAGCAGCTTGAATTGACAAATCACTAATTCTAAGCTTGTATTAGCATGCAAAATTAAGTTTCCGAGTAGATCCTTAGCTTCATGATCATCGGATTCAATATACTCTTCATCAGTTACAATTTCAATTTAGTTCGGATGAACTGCTTCATCATCCGAGTTAATTCAAACCTGAATTTCAATTCTTCAATTTCAGCTCTGATATGCTCAAAATCACTACATAAACACCAAACACCTTCAAACTTCATAAATTGATAACTCGTGGATTAGCTTCATACTCCGATCACCTCCAATTGATTATCGTACCAACAATTCCACCAAAAACTAACTAATAATCACAAATTATTCGATAACTTTCCTCAATTTCAATTTGAACTTCTTCGATTCAACAAAACACTTGTCACACCCCGCTAAAGCGGAAACACGGGATATGATAGATAGCGATATCATACAAAAGACATAGATAAATACAAATGTCTCAATAAAGACGTAAATACATTGTTTACATCATATTTTACAAAAATATAACCAATAGTTTAACATTTAAACAATGTCCAAAAGTGCTTGATGTTCCCGGTTCTCTAGTTTAACTTGATCGACCTGGACAACATATACAACATGATGTACTCTTACATATAGTTTCCTGAAATGCATTAAAAAGGTCAACTACGAACGTAGAAGGTGAGTTACAAGTAAAGTATTTACGATAAGATTCCGGGTTTTCAACGTTATGAAAGTAATGAAAAATTGTAACCCAAATACTGTTAGGTCTCAATAAAATCTCAAACAATGGCTAATCAATCACAAATAAGTATTTAGACGTTAATTATTATTAATCGATTGATTACTCAGTTTCAAGTATTGTTATAACGGAAATATAATAACGATACAGTGAAAATAACACACAGTTATATTTCTTAGAAAGGTACACCGATTACAATGTTCAAGCTCACTATTTATACACAATAATAGTGAGCTTGATAAGTATGAATCTTAGAAAAATCTTCTAAAAAGATAGAAGATTTTATCTAACTAACATACCTAAATTAAAGCACTACGTCTCTTTATGAAGCTGAGTAGTCAGCTCCATAATGCCTTAGTTTATTTTAGTCACTCAGACTCAGAGTTACTCAGACTCAAATCACTCAGACTAAGACTTTAATAAACAGATTTATTAACTTGGGTTAAATCGTTGATTTTCCCAACAATCTCCCCCTATCTGTTTCAATTAAAGTCTTTTACAAACTATGCACAAAAAATAAACACAAACAAAAGTTGTTAACTAAACAGTGTTTGTGAACAAAAAGATACATAAAACAAACTACTTTCTTTTCTTGACAGATCTTCTCTTCTTCAAGGAAACCTCCCATGGCAAAGGCTTTTTCACTTCTTTACCCCGTTTCAACCTCTCAGTCTTCCAGTCAAGGAGTTTCGCCATTTCAGCATCAGATTTATTGAAAAGCACTTGATACTCTTTCTTGATCAGCTCCACTTTATCTACCAACGTTCCAATTTCTTCAATTCTTCTGAGGTTATTAAATAACCAACTAATCATCTTCATTCGAAAAGGTAGACACTGATCAGACTCACATTCGCTGAGTATAGCAATGCAATGGTAGATGGACGCCATGTTTAGTCTGTCTTTGGCTTGGAAACTTTCTTCTCCCCCACAATCTACATAACACAGGCCCTCATGATTTTCAGTCTTCACATATGTCGTGTCTTGAAATATTAATCCTTTGGGAACAAGATGCATGTAACTTGTTTCCAGACCCAGAGATTTAGCCCCAACTCTTACCTTATGGATAGTACAGAATGCCCTATAATCTTCATCAGGCATCAGCTTCAGCATATGGGCTACGTTGACATTAGAGACAACTTCTCTTTTTACAGTCATTCTGTGAGCTGTATTAGTTATGCCTGAGCTCAAACTGGCTATCTCTTTCCATTCCTCCAAACCGAGGGTGTGCATTCTGGTTACCCCAATTCTGAAAGATCCTCCTTTGTGATAACATGTGAGCAGGAGGTCAGTTCCACAAGGACTTGTGCATTCTAAATGTTGAATCTTATTCTTATGCTTCCTCAGTGTGAAATTTGTTTCGATATAGTTAAGTCTTGCTTCTTCTCTAAATACCTCTTTGGCCATTAATTTTTCAGCTTCTACCCTCATTTGTTCTTCTTCAATGGCCAAATCTTCCTCTGCCTTCATCTCAGCTTCAAGATCCTCAGCTGCTCTCATGGATTGATCTTGTGGATTTTCATCAAATTTCTCCATATACAGCCCCTTAACATATTCTTTGTATTGTTCCACAGTCATACCAGAGTTATGAGCATACCTTTGTAGCTTGGCTAGTTTCTCAACTTCTTCATGCTTTTTCTTTGATTCGGCCTCTGGATCAGTCTGAACATTTGGTTCTTCAATTGTATGTTCAGTCTCAGCTTGATCTGGATCACTATCATCCCCCACTATGCCTTTTCCCTTTCTGTCTTCTTTCTCAGGTTCATCACTAGATATATCACTCCAATCAGTTTCATAGAACACTTCAGACTGACCAGTTTTAGTGTTGAATTTGGTAGTCTTGTAGTACCGTTTCTCCTCCACATCCCTCTTTCGTTTCAGGTCCTGTTTGGGGATCTCAGACTCATCAGTTGGTGCAACTATTTTCTCCCCCTGAGTCTGAGCATCCTTTTGAGAGACTTCAGCAACCTGCTTCCCCTTTCTAATCATGCTAACCTCATCAGTCGGCTTCAAAACTAGCTGCTTTAACTCCTGCATCTCCTCAGCATTTTGGCGTTTCATAGCTTGCATCTCAGTCTGCATTGCACTCAGCTTGACATCAAACTGAGTGGACATGTCCTGAATGGCTTGTAACAGCACATGAACTGTCATAGCAACCTCAGACTGAGGGATTGTAGTAACAGGTGGAGTTGAACCAGATGACACAGCTTCACTCCCTCCCTGTGTTTTAGGAGAATGATCATGAGCCATAGAAAAGGAAGTCTGTACCTCACTCAGTTTGGGGAGTGGGGCATTGACGACTTGTGCATAAGAGTGTAAGAGATTTGATGGTACCTGATCGTGAACTAGCACAGAGCTAGTGAAAATAGCCGTTGGAACTGGCATTGAAACTGAAGGGGGTGGTCCCATACTAAGTACAGGGATATCCAGGAGTGGAATATCTTCTTCAATGCTTACCACATGTGTCAGTGTGGCAGCAGTAATGTGGGTCTCCAAGCTGACTACACTAGATAGGCTTTGGGTAGTCTGCGTAGTCAAATTCACCTCCTGCTCTAGCACAGGAAAAGTGAACTGATCTACAACACTGGAGGGGAGTTCAGAACTCTCAGCCTCATGGAAAAGTGAGTCCATTAGTGCTTGATTTATTGTGGGGCTTGATGTGAGAGCTTTTTCAAATGAACTTGGTGAGTTCATCAGATTGGTCGCTTGTATAGCCAGTACATCAAGATGTGGAGTGGACTGCTTAGACTAAGAGGGTATACTCTTAGACTGAGGTAAAGAAAGATGGATATCCATACCTTGGTCAGCTTCATGTTGCCCAGCCCCACCCATTTCCACCTCAGCATCTGCTGCAGGTATATTACCCTCAATTTCCCCGTCAATTCTGTCAGCTTGGACTTCTGAGTCTGAGGAGTCTGACTCAGTGAGTTCATGATCGATGAATGGATTTTCAATCCATTGAAGCATAACAGGTGTTAACTCTGTCTCATCCTCAGTGATGTGAATATACGTAAAAAAAAATTGAAGTCAGTCTGGGGAGATCACATGTATAAAAGGTTTGCTCAAGCTGATCATAAATTTCTTTTCCCAGGGCTTCCTCAAAGCACAGTGAAAGAACACGAATGAAAGGAATATCATTCGGTCGTTTTGATTTTAGGGCAAGGGAGAGAATCTCATCGAAATATAGTTGTGAGAAAGAGATTCTTCGACCCGTTACCATGGAATGGAACAGATGAGTTTCAAACTCGTTCATCTGATCCAGAATGCCCGATTTACCCCCCAAACACCTCGTGATCATTGAAAATAAGAACTTCCATTTTCCAGTAAAAAATTTGTATTGAATGACCCCTTGGGTTTCAGGCTGACCAATGAGAGGGAAGGCCTCAGCTCGAGCT
>CAJVGC010000590.1:60102596-60147122 GCA_910822075.1 Senecio squalidus | reverse complement strand
CAATGAAACCTAATAAATGAATATAAGTAACTTAATCAAACAGTTTGAAGATTAAGAAGTTACTACGGAAGATCAAAAGAATAAGTTGGTGCGGCTGTTCAACGTATTACAAAGGTTACTACGGTAGATGGAGTTACTACTGACAAAGTCAGAATCAATATAAGAAGAAAGTCAAGATACGGAAGAAGTCAAAGACACGGAAGACACGGAAGACTTACCATATCTTGTAAATATAATCTAAGAGTTATAATTAGATTATATTTCCTTTTGTTAATTAAGTAAAGTTTCCTTATTTCATGTTTAGATAAGGATAGATGTAGAATTCTAGTTTATCTAGAACGAGCCTCAAGGTCTATAAATAGATAGATCCTTGAAGAATAGAAAACACGTTGTATTGATATAATTTGATTAATACGATTGAGGCTTACAATTCGACAATACTTTTGTTTGTTTTCTTATTCATTAGTTATTGTTCGACAACTCGTAATATTGAAGTGTTCATCCGCTGCTGAACTTCTTCAATAGATCACGATCTAACAAAGGAGAACTTATTAGTTTACATAGACTAATACGATCCTGACAATGCATGTAGATCATTACCATAATTTACTGAAAAAAATAAAACTTTCCTATTACTGATGTTGTGTGATTAAATTATGTATTCATGTATGATATGGTGTTATACTCTAGGTGCACAAGTAGTTAGTTCCCACTAGACGAGCTCCTAGGTAACTTAACGAGATATTTTTCGTGTTCGTGAACTTGTCACTTTGTTACGTAAACGATGTTTAATTAATTGAGTGTCCGTGTTCAATGCTTGTACATGATGTACTTAAATCTCAGTTCCTGATTACGTTCATCTTATGATCTATGCTTTTGAGAAACGTTCGTTGCTTGTACGCGAGAATCAAAACTTTGAAATTTTGCACCCAGTGCACCGCACTAAGTACCTGGTGCGCCGCACTAAACGCCCAGGTCAACCACTTCTATTTTCATGTGTTAAGTGCGAACAGTGGTCTAAAATCCTTTTGGACGAACCCATAGAGCAGTAAACCGAATGTAGCCTACTCCTAATTGAACTATATCCTAACCTCTTGACTAGTGGCTAAACAAATCACTCATACACTTGTCTTTGCTTAACCCTAACACAAACCCTAATTTCATTTCACCAAAAACCGTCACCTTCAATTTCTCTCCCAAAATGCCGATTCCATCCTCCCTTTTGCAGCCACCGTTCATCATCAAGGTCCATCAGTTCCTTCAAGGTATTGTGTATCTCCATTCTTGTGTAAGCTTGCAACCCGAAAACCCATCTTTTGAAGTTCAGTGACGTTCTTTTGTTGCAGCCACATAAACGTTTTGCTATTGGAATTTCGGTGGCATTTTGTTTCTTATTGCAACCATCAAGCGATCTAATCAGAGTCTTGGATTCATTATCCTCATTTTCTGTTCGAATTCAACAAGGATTAAACCTAGGTATGTTCTTCATGGTTTTGTTCCTTCCTTTTTGCAGATTTTTCAATGTTTGTGTAATAGCATTTCAGTTTGGTTCACAAACTAATCGATCATTTGTGTATGTTGGGTTTTGCATGTTGTTGACTAATCTGGTCGTGGCTCATTGTGGTTTATCTCAGGTTGTCGTCTTTTCCTTGATCGAGTTCTAACCGGTTATAACAACACAAATTCATCAAGTATGTGTTCATAACCCTTAACCGATGCTTTCATTTCATTACTAGTTTCTATTTTAGTGTATAAATCCTAATTGGTTAAATTGATTTGTGTTGGTGCTTATAATCTGATTTGGGATCATCCTTGACCTGATTAAAATATCACCTAAGTTGTACCTTCAGGTTCGTAAGCATAGATGTCACGAAATGAAGGGGGGAAAAATTGTCAAAATTCGATATTTTTTTTCTAAATTTTGGTAATTTATACGTTTTATAGTAATTCTCTTTTATAAAGTTTTACAAATTAGTGTTAATATCGCATGTGATATTATCGTTACAATTTCAATACCCACAAAAAAAAATGTCTTTGAAAGTATATAACACCACTGCTCTAATTGAAGATAAAAACGATACGGTCGCAACGGTGTAATTTGTTTTGTCTAACGATTAACGCTTTGTGAGATAAATTAATTTAAAAAAAGAAAAAAAAAGTGTGTTTTGGTTTTAATTTTAGCGATTAAATTAAAATGGAATGAAGGATCAAAATTATGTCTTTTGGTTCTTAAAAAATCATGTATATTAATTGATCATTTGCCTAAAATAACAATTTTCTTAAAGTTTGGGATTGACTTCAAAAAAATATAACATCTCTTCTTTAATATGTTTTTATAAATAAAAGGTTTGAACAAAAAGATGGAAAAATGAAACTAAAAATGAATATGGAGACAACGTGTGGTTAATAAAAACTCGCTTTATTTAAGATAAAAATATAAATTATTTTTTTTGTTTCAGTAAGTTTCTCAATTTTTTATTTCTGATATTTGTTTGTTCTAATAAAATGACTTTTGGCTTTTAAATATTTATAGTTAAAATGCACATTAAATATTTTGAATTTTTTTAACTATAAAAGTAATCAATATTTTTAATGCATAAATAAAATACCTAATTTAATAAAAAGAAAATTTACTTTATTTTAATTTCAACTAACTTTTATATTTTTTGTTAGACAAAGAGAGTAATTAATAGGTTATGTATATGTGTTAAGTATTATTACATTAATTAATAGGGTCTAAAGACCATCTCCCTCTCTTGGAGACAACCCTACAAAACTCTCTTTATGCTAAAGACTAGTAAATAAAAGACACCAAAATTCTCTCCTTTTTATTAATGTGTTTTAAGGCCAAAAGTGTATTTTCAGTTAATGGTTTAGGTTTCGTTATTTTGTATTCAACTTAAACAACATTCATTCATTCTTTCTTTCTTTCTAGTTGGGCCCTCTTCTCCACTCAAGACTTCAATGGAGAGAAAACAGTAAAAAGATCTCATTCCTGCTTTTCTTGCTGTCTTGCAATTTCACTTTTTGCTTCATGGGTTTTTCATTTCCTTGAAAATAGTTTCTGGGTTTTTCATTTCTTGGATTTTTGAGATTTAAATTTGACCATTTTGAGATCTGACCTCAATTTTTTCTTTTTCATATTACTTTGTTGACTATTTAAAGTTTGTGCCTTTTGAGTGTGTTTTGCTGTTTTTCATTTCAAATTACTGAAATCTTGACATTTTTCTTTATTCTGAATTTGTTTTTTAAACAATGGAAAGAGGGATTCAGCCACCTTTGGTAAGTTTTAATTATCTGTTATTTCCTTTTAATGTAGTTGCATACAATTCATACTTAGGAACTAATTGGATAAATGTCATTTGTTTAGGTGGATACTACAGCTTGCTTATGCCGAGTAGATGCCGGTCTAAAAACCGTTGCAGGAGCAAAAAGATATGTTCCCGGTTCAAAACTTTGTCTACAACCCGATATCAAACCATCCATTCACCCCACTAGACAAAAACCACCCCGTGACAGAACGCGTAACCAATCTCCTCTCCTTCCCGGCCTGCCTGATGACCTTGCCATTGCCTGTCTAATACGCGTCCCAAGAATTGAGCACCGAAAGCTCCGTTTAGTTTGCAAAAGATGGTATCGTTTATTAGCAGGGAACTTCTTCTATTCTCTTCGCAAGAACATAGACATATCAGAAGAATGGGTGTATGTGATGAAAAGAGACAAAGAACGAAAGATGACATGGCATGGATTCGACCCAATGAACCATCTGTGGCAACCACTGCCACCTGTTCCCAAAGAATACTCACAAGCCCTTGGGTTTGGGTGTGCGGTCCTTAGCGGGTGTCACTTGTATTTATTTGGTGGTAAGGATCCTATCAAGGGCTCAATGAGACGAGTTGTGTATTATAGTGCACGGACTAACAAATGGCACCGTGCTCCTGATATGCTTAGGAGACGGCATTTTTTCGGGTCTTGTGTTATAAACAACTGTTTGTATGTTGCTGGTGGTGAGAATGAAGGTGTACAACGGTCCCTAAGGTCAGTTGAGGTTTATGACCCGAATAAGAACCGATGGTGTTTTGTTTCGGATATGAGCACAGCCATGGTTCCGTTTATAGGTGTGGTTTATGGAGGAAAGTGGTTCTTGAAGGGGCTCGGGTCACATAGACAAGTCGTGAGTGAAATGTACGAACCGGAAACGGATGTATGGACTGCGGTTCATGACGGGATGGTTTCTGGTTGGAGAAACCCTAGCACTTGCCTAAATGGGAAACTCTATGCTCTAGAGTGTAAAGACGGGTGTAAAATTAGAGTTTATGATGAAGAAAGTGACTCATGGAGTAAACATATCGACAGCAAGATGCATATGGGGAACTCAAAAGGCTTTGAGGCTGCAGCGTTAGTCCCGCTTAATGGGAAACTATGTATCATAAGAAACAATATGAGTATATCTTTGGTGAATGTTGTAAAAGATGGGAATGTAGCAGCAGCCGAGCATTTGTGGGAAACCCTTGCCGGAAAAGGGCAGTTGAAGACTTTAGTGTCGAGCTTATGGTCAAGCCTTGCAGGTCGTAACCGATTGAAGAGTCATATTGTTCATTGTCAAGTGCTTCAAGCATGAGTAGGTTAACAATGTTTGTTTGTTTGTTGTTTTTTTGGTTTTTTCTTCTAGGGATGTAAAAACCATATATACACAGATGAATATTTTCGTCTTTGAATTGAAATATCCGATCAAGAATCATTGAATCTGAATCAAGAGAGTTGATGTGGGACTAGCCCTTGACCCTAGACCGACCCTTTGAATAAGCCGCCTAAAACGTACATTTTTCCCTCTTGATTTGATTTCAATATGTAAAAGCAATAACCTCAAACATAGTTGCCTTTTCCAACAAGGGCCTATCTTCTCTGCTGACCAAAGGCACCCTACACATTGAGACTTTGTCTAATCGTTTTGAATACCTAGACATTGAATCGGTATACCTGATTTTCAGTGATGTTAAACTTTGTATTCAAGAGTGCTCAAGGAGTGCTTATGTAAACCTGATTTTCCCCCAAATGGTTATCTTTTCACTTTAATAATTTTTAATGGCTGCATTGAGATTTTGATCAGTTTCGCTCATCAATTATTACAATGAAGGGCTTAGGGTTCATCAAATCTGATGTATTCGGTGCAATATTCATTAAACGTAATTTAAATTGTAATAACTGAGATAGATATGTAATCAACTTATGTGCATACTACCACTAATCATACCCTTGTTACCAACCAGTCCTTTTGATGCTTTATGTTTACAAAGTTTCATAAAAATAACTACATGCTTTCGATTATCTTCTAAAGAGAATTGTCAATCTAACAAATCCGACAACTGAAGTCAAATACAAGATAACAACAAAAAGTTTTCAGCACAGTTCTTCAAACGAAAAAGTTGAACTATTCCATCTTAGATCCAGAGAGGTAAGAGCTACCCAAAGCTAAACATGTGTCCTTCTGCCTCTTGTATTCATTGTATCTCAGAAAAAAATAACCAAGATAATCGAAATCAATTGGTGACATTTTCGCCTGTTTTCCAATGAATCAACCAATTAATACACTCGTAGAAACCAAATTCAGATCATGACAACCAAATATAGAAAGTTTTATTGAGTTCAATATGATTACAAAACTACATTATTACAACAGTAACCTAAATCTAAATATTTCAATTAAAAAAATGATTTATGTATTACTACTATAATAGACTTTTGGCGACTTTCAACTCGTATGGCATATTCCTCATTTAGGTATTTGACCCAAGAACAAACCAACCCGGCCCATTTATAGGTAAAGTGGGGGGAAAAAGTAAAACCAAACCAGATCCGGTAATACTTAACACCCGGTATTTTTCTTTGACATTAAATGTCACCTAGTCCGGTTTTAGAGAGAGGTGGGATACCTGTATCAGAGCCCATAGGGCCCAGTACAAGTGTGAAGCCAACATGTAACAGCTAGTTTCAACATACAGCGCTTTCAAATCCTTCTCTGCTACCTGTTTTTGAAAGCGTCACATGATATTATATTTAACTATTATGCAAAAATAGTCTATAAGCTACATGTAACCTGATTTTGCACATTTTGCATAAAACTAAGTAAGCACTGAATTAATTAAGCTTTAAATTAGAACAAATTGCTATATGTACCTTATCTGGACTTTCGGGTTGCAAGTAACTCCGGAAGAAATGATATTGTTCATCCTTATTTGGGTACCTGTATATCATCATAATCAAGCTGTAATCTTTGCCTCTTTGGGAGTCACGAGCTGTGGTACTCTTCAAATGAAAATTGATATAGAACCAACGAAAATAAAAGAGTAAAAAAAAGTTAAATAATACAGCACAAATAAACAAAAGAATCTTACAGTGTGTAGTCGCAATCATAGCCGGCATATTCGTTAAAGTGGTTCCCAATGTCGAACCCTCTGTAACTGTATGATCCATATTCAAAATCTATGATGTAGAGTTTCTCTGCTCAAGTATAAAAAGAGCCATCCATTACGAAAACAACAAAACAACATGTTAGATATTATTTCAAGGTTTAGGACTTGTAAACTAATGGGGATTTAGATATGCGTTTTTTAAATGATTACTCCATTTATAAGTAGCAAAAACCAAATTTATAGTGTTTAGATAAAGAAAGTTTGCCTTCCGATCACATGACTATTAGAGGTCATATAATCAGTTTGTAATAATCTTATAAATTGCAAAAAAACTGATTATCTATGAGTAATATAAAAATACTTATTTATCCTATCTTTTCTTTTAACCTGCATTTTGGGACTTCTACTCCTACTTCACTAACATTTCTCCTTTACTCACACTAAATATTATTTCGTCATAGTATCTATTAATTCCTAGGATAATTAGATTTTATTAATCGCCAAAAATCTGACTATGTGATTATTACAACTGCAATAAGCTGAATGTCACAATACCACTTTCAAAGTGCACATCAAAACACCACATGTTACATGAATGTAGTTCCCTTGCAGTCCATACGTAAAACAAATCTCCCTTTATGTAACAATCTATGATAACTGCAAATTATTGTAAAAATATTTATCATATTTTGTAGTTATGTAATTAACACACTCTGAATTAAAAGATGTGTGCTTCACAACTTAACAAGGATTCTTGATTACTTATCATGGACTCAAAAAGTTACCAACAACTACTCATCAGTGTTATATATACGGATTCTATATCTCTTAATAATTTATCTATTATCGTTAGAAATATGTTACAAGTGAGCAAAGGTGATTGATGTCATAAACAATTGGTGACCTATCTAAATCACATGGGTTCAAGTTTAAAAGTAGGAGTCGGGTACAAAGATACCTTCATCGTCATTCAGCATCAGATTTCCAGAAAGCAAATCATTATGAGCAAACACCACGGGAGCATCAAGACGACCTGTCAATTCCTGTCTCGTAAAATCACTAGGTGTTTCTCCACAAAGAAGCTATAGTTCGTAGACTTCTAAAAAAAAGAAAATGAAGAAAATGATTTGAAGTTATAGGCGGTGATTTATGTATGAAGGCTGTTAGGCGTATTCAGACAGAGAATTTCATAATGTAAGTCGTTTGCGTATACATCAAGTGGTGGAAGGATCACAACCTCCACAAACCATACCAAAAGTGATAGACATTATGTAGAGGAGAAAAAATGGGCGGGTTGGGTGTGAATCATAGTGTAGGTAGGTCTAGTAGTTAACTTTTGCTATGGGTCAAAATGGGTCGTGTCAGTTTTTCTCCGACAGTTTAAAATAATAATATATAATTAGTGTGCCATTTACAAAATTATGTAACTAAGATATGAAAAGTTAAGTTTAATAAAATAAGTTAGGAGGTCTATCCATATGACCCGTTAGAGATAAAACATAATCCAAATTGACCCATTGTAGAGTAAATAGAAGAGAGTACCTTGAGCTTGATAAGTTCTGTATGGACTTCCTTAAATGAAATTGAATTGTATCTCTTTTGCTTTTCATGATCATCAAAAGTAAGAGCGGATGCTGCAATCAACAAAACATAAGTCTTTTTTCAGCCGTTAATTGAACAGATAATCCCAAAAACGGAAAATCTCAAAATTAGATATAGTACCTCTTTCATAAAATTGGAAAATATCATTCCAGAGCTGAGGTTCCTTGGATCCTGGAATCTCCACGTGATGAAACTTATTAAGTTGCTTTGCAATTTCAGCTGCTAATTTCGGCTTCCGCAAGTCTGCATACAGAATTAACACTCAAACAAGACTTTCAGGAAAAACGAAACTGTTCAACTTATAGTTAATAGCTACCTTGTGGTTCTAATGTACGAGCATGTATAAATGATTGTACCATTCCGTTTCCAAATACGCCTAGTAACTTTGCCCCAAAACCGGCAGCTGAGAGGTATTGAATGGCCTGTAGTTCCCTTTGTCGATTGATAACGTAATCGGTATTTGGACCATAAAGTCTAACAGTGATATGGAGCATATTTCCATTTTGTTCCTTTACGGATACCTTGAGCACTAATAGTAGTAGTAAGTTAATACGTATTAGCAAAGCAAGTATGGAATGATGATGAGAGAGAGAGAGAGATAGGT
This sequence comes from Senecio squalidus, assembly GCA_910822075.1. Lineage (NCBI taxonomy): Eukaryota > Viridiplantae > Streptophyta > Magnoliopsida > Asterales > Asteraceae > Senecio > Senecio squalidus. The sequence goes on along the minus strand of CAJVGC010000590.1, from coordinate 60,138,503 downwards.
ACATAGATTTGTAATGCCACCGGAGACTCTTTCGGCAGAGAAATGTGATTCGTCCAAATCCGACCATTTTTTAAACAGATCCTTGCAAAGTTTTCTGTAACAAAACAAAACAGAAATCAAAGATAATAATTAAAGAAAGGGCTTCCAGATAGAGATAGATAGATAGATACATGAGGGAGGGTTTCATCTGAGGAACAGGAAGAGTATGGTCCACGATTAAACTAGAGTGAGGAATATCCATCGCCGCATCACACAGCACAACACAACTAAACTTTGATTTGAACTAGACTGAGGAATATCCATCGTATCACACAACACAACTAAACTAAACTTTTATTCGAATCGTAGGCTTTATTATCTTATGTAATTAAGATGCCACCCCAAATATGTTATGTCCACCCTTAAACGTGTCATAGATGTCACTTTCATTTTATTTTTTTGTTTTTTTTTGTCGTTTTCTTATAATTTTGAAATATCGTAAAATAACAAACATTATACATAATTTAACAAAAAAATAAATTATGTATTAAAATGCAACATTCGTATTCTATTATTCACATATTCGATATAATAAAAAACAGTACATATTGGTGTAAACATCCCTATTAAGATTTATACCTTGCAACAAATCTTGTCGAATTTATGTCCACCATTTTCACAAATATACTCGATCTTATGTGTGTACCCGTTTTTTTGTTTGGTTCTTCGCTTAACAATAACAAAACCTAGGTTTCGAGCTATATTTTGCGCCCAATCAGTTAATTTATTGTGCGTACTGAACATCTATAAAAATTAAATAAACAAGGATCAAGACATTTTAATTAAACTATTAACACATTTACACCAATATGTATTGCTTTTTATTATACGGAATATATGAATAATAGAATACGAATGTTGCTTTTTATTACACCGACAAGATTTGTTGCTGGTTTTGTTTTGTTTATATAAATATTTATATAAAATGTGTTAATGGTTTAATTAAATGTGTTAATAGTTTAAATAAATAAACAAGGATCAAGACATTTTAATTCAACTATTAACACATTTAATTAAACCATTAACATATTTTATATAAAAACATTTTTATATCCTAAATACTTGTTTTATAAAAACATTTTTACAAATATTTTTATTAAACATTTTTATATCCTAAATATTAATATTAATTAAAATAGTTTTATAAAAATATTTTGAGAAAAATAAAGTACATAAAATGTATTTTGAGAAAAAAAAAAGTTAATATATCAAGTTTCGTTCTTTAAATTTTAAAATTATATTGTTTTTATTTATTTTTTAAATATGTATTTCAAACAATCATTTAATTTTGTTTAAATTGACTAAACATTGTGGGAAAATTATTCTTAACGAACTTTTTCCTTTTTGAACAGTTATATATCTTAAAACAATTTTGTTATAATTTTTTGGGTCGTGGTAGTTATAGAGTTGGCTAATTGAAGTTACGGTCGTGGTTGTTCTAAAATCGTTTGATCGAATTTATTGTGGTATCGTTTGTACCTCACATCTTGGTAGTTTCTTACTTTATTAGTTAATACAATTCATATTTTGTTGTTTTTTAGAAAAAGTATAACAAAAAGTTAATAAATACAACAAAAATATGTAAATAAAAAAGAAATTAAATAAAATAAAAAGTAAGTAGATTAAAATGATATTTATAATTAAATAATAAAATAAAAATAAAAAACTAAAAAGGATATTTAATATTAAAATATTAAATAAATAAAAGAACATATGGATGTGAGTAGTTTATGGAGATAGGAATATGACATGTGGGATAGGGGAGGTTTATGACATGTAGGGTAGGGGTTGGGTTAACACAACCCAATTAAGATATATAAGTTTCTTTTTTTAATGTTTGTTCAAGCTTATTAGCTTACGTAATGATGTTTGTATAAGCTCAATTTTTAGCTTATATAAGATTTTTTTTTCTTTTTCTCTATGATAAGCTAATAAGCCAAACACTTATCAAATATTTATAAGCTTTTATATCATAAGTCATAAACTATTTATCTTATATAAGCTTAAGTGTGACAACCGTCTTATTTCCGGTGAAAATCGCATTCTCTATCTTTGAGTTAAATTCGAATTGATCTTATCTTTACTTGTCTCGTAAACTTGTGTGTGTCGGAATCGAAATCGGAATCACTTAAATGAATCCTAATACCAAGTAAACACTTGGTGAACTTGTCTAAGTTCCTATCTGAACTAACCGGAAACTTTCAACTAACGAAAGCGCTTAACAATGGAACAAACGAAAAACGAACAAGGCTGAAACAAGCCCGAATGTGCCGCCTGTTGTCCCAATGGCGCCGCATTCGGGGCCAGTTCAGCAATGTTTGTGTTTTTATAAAGTTTAACTAAACGGACCAAAACCCAAACCAACGACTTGGTCCAGGTTCTTAGAGCCCATAGCTCTTTTAAAAGTCCAGTAAACACCCATTTTACATCATATAAACTTAAAACAAAACACAAACACATACAACACATACAAACACCCTTTACTTGTCTCTCTCTCTCTCTCTCTCCTTTGCATTCTCTCAAGAACACCCACACACACATTCATTTCCAGTGATTTCACTTCAAAAATCCAGAAATATAATCACATAAAAACACCACAAATCGTTCATAAACAAGAAGGAAGAAAGGAGCTTTCATCTACTTGGGTTAAAAATCGATTTCTAGCATTTTGGGTCAAAAATCACCAAGAGAACACTTCCACCTTCTTCAAATCATCATCCATTTGGTAAAACTCTTTTTAATCCTCTGTCTTTTTGATTCTTACTCATTGCATGTGCAATCCATCCATTAAAAATGGGTTTTTACAAAGATTGGTGACTATTTATGAACAAAAACGAATTTTTATGCAATGCATGTTTAGATCCATGAATTTGTGGCTAAAAACTGTAAAGAAACTATAAGACATCATGTAAATATATGAATCTATGAATGCATGTCGAAATCTACCACCAAACTAGCAATTTCAAGCAAAAAAACGGATTTCCCAGAAATCTGAGGTCCGAATGCGCCGCCATTTGGACCACAGGCGGCGCATTCCAGACCCAGATTCTGGGAAATGGGTTGTTTTCGCCACTAAACGCAACCTTGAACTTATTTCACCAAACCGAGTACCATAACCTGTAAAGAACCAAACTTACATGTAAAAATTACGAAATTTTGACCAAAGATGTAAACTGTAAAATGTAACTTACTTTCAAAAATTGGGAACCTAACTCCTATTTTTCGATTTATTATGATTTTTACAGTATTTAATCTGATTTAATCTTGAATTTCGAGAAAACATACCAAACGAATTTATTAGCTTACAAAAATTGGATATATTCTAGAACCTATCAAATTATGATTTTACAGATTTTACTGAAATTTTTGGAATTTATCTACTATTATTTACTGTTTTTACGGTTAAAACGCGTTAAATACGTAAACGACTCTAACTTCTTCAAAAACTGTCGGATTGAGACGAATCCAGTTCCTATGACTTCGTATTACAGAATGTGATTTTTATGTTATTCCTATAAAATATTACAACAACAGAATCTAACAGTTTCATATTCGGTATAATTTAGGTTCACGCGATTCCGATTCCTATTCCGGTCACTCCACGCACACTCCTAGTACCATTCTCTCGCTTTAGCGTAAGTCCTTGTGATTCATTAGATTCATTTCACATATTCGAGTTCAGTTTGTAAAGCGGGAAAGTGATTTGTTATTTTGGGCATTCTTTATTTAGCGCGGAAGCTCTGCCGGATTTTCGTCAGAACCGACTCACCTCCGTCCGAGCTATCTTTTCACCGCCTCATTTTCACGTGAGTTACATCCCCACTCTTTTACTGTTTTTATACTTCTTTTTGGGGGAAACAAGAGATCTAAACGAACTTGGAACTATTATGAACTTTTATTACTATTGAACTCTTATTGAACGTTTTCTAGAACTTGTATGTGAAAACAGTTTTATTTGCCCTTTTGGCATAAAATGAACTAAATGGTTTGCCACCCTTTTTCGGCTAAATGGTTTGCCACCCTTATTCGGCTCAATGGCTTGCCCCCTTTTAATTGGCTTGCTAGTTCAAATCTCTTATAAATGTATTACTTTTGCCACACTCGGCATCGTATTTAATTTATTTATTGCCACACTCGGCACTCGTATGAACTTTGATTGATCATATAACTACCATGACTCTTGAGGGATATAACTATTCGTAAGTGACTACTACTAGTTTTAAAATAACATTAGTGCCTAATTCTTTTTCGTCACACTATTAGCTTTGTTAAGCCGTTTAGTAATTATGGGTATCGATACTTAGGAAATAACCGTTCCTTGCTTAGGCGGCAGCTTAAGTACATATTACTCGATCAGAAATGACTCCCCGTAAGTAGTGCGGGGTAAGGGGCCTCACGGTTGGTTAATCGGTTTAGTGTGAACACTTAAGTTATTATGCCAAGTAGTCGTTATACATGATTTCAATCAATAGTTTACTTACATTGCGCGTATAGAGTTATACGACTTCCGCAACATTCTTTTAAACAACTGTCTTGGTTCGAACTATCTTTTGAGAAACTTTTGGATCGAAACTATTCTTTAAGTATTGTTCTACTTTTATAAACTTCTAAGTATAGATATACTTAACTCAAACTCTTTTTAGTCGAGGACTAGAAAACTGTAACTCACTCACTACTTTATTGTAGTTGACACTTTATCTCTTGTTTCAGGAAATCAAATGTAAGATACGAAGTGCATTCCATGGATGGGTCTGGCTTGTCACGTGAAGTTAAGAATCGGGAGAAGACCTATTTTGAATATGTTTTGGGAATTTTATCAAACAATTTACTATATTATCTCGATATGTACTTTTCAATGCTTGGTTATCTTTAAACTGTAAACTCTATTTTGTTCGTAATGACTTGAAACCGTATGTTTTTATTTATAACTCGTGTGATGATATCGTTGCTCTTCACATCCCGTGTTTCCGCTTTAGCGGGGTGTGACAGACTTGGTATCAGAGCACTGGTTATAGCGAAAACGGTTTTGAGAATTTTTCAAAATTTTTGAAACCAAACTATAACCAAGGCTTTTTCAGAAAAATCATTTCACGAGCTTTCAAACTTTAGTAGATTAATTCCGCAATCGCATGGTTTGCTTTTAACTAGGCGTAACTTGATCAACTATGCCTAGTTCAAAATAAATTCTGCGAGAACGGAAAGTAATTGCTATTGTCAAACGGTTTTCGAGTCGAAAAATTCCCGGTCTTATTCCTTCCCGATTCTCACGTGACTGACCCATACATGCATTTTCGTTACATTTTTCCTTATTTCTTGTACTCACGTAACGTATTATTCGCAGATCCGACATGTCTCAGTCGTCCCGTTCACGATCTCAGTCACGATCCCTCTCGCGAGCCGTTTCCCCATCGAACGAGCCTTCCGAGGGCCACACGGCGTCCGATAGTCAGCATCATCAGACGACTGACCCGACAGAGGATACGCCAATGACGATCAGTAGCAGTCACGGATCCAGCCCGAGATCTGTGCTTCCACCCCCTCCACCAGCGCCTGTCACCGAACCACCGCAGCCCCAAGGGCTTCGCGCTAGGTTGACCGCGCGCCAGCAGCCGAGCCCGTTTCGACCCGCACCTCCTCAGTCATTTGTGGAACCCTACGACCCCGCCCTGCGCACTCCAGTAATGGAACGCTATGCGTGGGAACGTCATTTCCTTGAGGAGCAGCGACGTGCTCAGGAGGCCGGAATCTCCCGACCTATGATGCCACCTACTCTCCAGCCACCCCCACCGGCCGCATTCTTGCACCTACACCGTGAGGTTCGGGCACTCGCAGAGGAGAACCAGCAACATGGACTCCTCATCCGCGAAGTCACTGATGCGGCGCACCACTTGTCTGAGCAGGCGAAGCGAATCATCGCATCGACTCGAGCTACGGCACGTACTGTGCAACAACTCGTAGGGGCATGTCTGGTAATGGGAACCTTGATCGCGGTCATAATGGCCAAGATGTTCCTAGAGAGGCGTCATTAGTCACATTTTTCCTTTTGTATTGTACTGCAGACCGAGTTGTAATTTTCCAGTGTACACAACTCAAAACTTTACCTATTTTATTTCCATATGTATTGTACTTGTATTCCATTCTCATTTTAAACCTTGTATTCGACACTATATTACTAATGAATGGAAATTCTACCTTATCATCTATTGTGCTATTGTCGTGTGAATCTTCAGTTATCATTGGACTGTACCTCTCGCGTGTGAATCTTGTTGTGTGAATCTCTTGAATCCTTGTCGTGCGTGTACTATCTGTTCCGTTATTTTACTCTTGCGTGATTGTCATCCTTGTTCATTGGATTACCTACTCATCGTACCTTATTCGTGCGTCTAAACTAGTTTCTTTTCTCTGATGTAGAATTATGCCTCTCGACAGAAGCGACGCTGACCGAATAGCCGAACAGGTCGCTGCTCAGCTGAACGCAGCGATGCCCGACTTGATTGCCCAGGTAATTGCCGGGATCAACGACGGAATCTTCGGGGGTGAAAACCCCAACATCATTCACTCGGAGAACAATCAAGACCATAACCTCCTTTCTCCTCCAGCTTCCGTCACACGAAGGAAGAGTAAGAAACGGAAGTCTAGTTACCAACCAATAAGGAACAACCGCAACAAGAAACCCGCTACCAGACCCCGAGGTTACGCTGGTCTACACCCCAAGTGCGACAGGTGCTACCTGCACCATGTTGGAAACTGCCCGGTGTGCCACAAGTGCCAGAAGGTGGGGCACTTCTTCAAATACTGCTCGGAGAAAACATTCAAACAAGGCAAGAAGCCGGTGTGCTTCGAATGTGGAAGCGAAAAACACTTCCGTAATACTTGTCCCATACTGCAGACAACCAGAACCTTTAGGGCTCTCACCATCACTGCCAAGGAGGCAAGGCAGGATTCGGATCCCACAGGTAAACTCTTCCGTAAACAACCCAACCGTCAGGATACTGTTCAATTCAGGAACTTAAAAGAAGCTTTGTATCCTTAAAAATTTAGACCCCCCGTTAACTTAGGATCTGAGGTTCTTAAGGATAACTTCATCATAGAGAACGCTAACGACCAGGAGTTCGAAGCTAAAGATAAAATCCTAGAATGTTCCATAAGCCCATCTGATAAAACCTTCCCCATTGATTTATTTCCAATCGAGCTGAAAAGCTTTGACGTAATCGTCGGAACGGACTGGCTCTCTCGTATTCGAGCCGAGATCGTCTGTTTCGACAAACTTGTCCGCATTCCTCTCTCTGACTCCGAAACTCTAATCGTTCAAGGAGACAAACCCGGACGACGACTCCGTATAGTGTCGCCCATCAAAATGAGCAAGTACCTCAAGAAGGACTGTGATGCATTCCTGGCGCATGTCATCGAGCGAAAGCCTAAGGAGAACCGTGTACAAGATATCCCCGTAGTCAAGGATCATCCAGAAGTCTTTCCTGAGGATCCACCCGGGCTACCTCCACATCGACAAGTGGAATTCCGAATAGACCTGGCTCCTGGCGCAGCACCGGTCGCCAAGATACCATATCGTCTAGCCCCACCGGCAATGCAAGAGCTGTCAAGACAGCTACATGAACTCTCGGATCATGGTCTTATTCGTCCAAGCTCGTTCCCCTGGAGAGCCCAACCCTCTTTGTTTAAAAGAAAGACGAATCCTTCCGTATGTGCATCGATTATCATGAACCTAACAAGCTGACCGACAAGAACCGATAACCACCTCCGAGGATCGACGACCTATTCGAACAGTTGCAGGATGCTTCTTACTTCTCAAAGGTCGACCTCCGCCCAGGTTATCATCAGGTTCGTGTCAGTGAGACCAACATTCCTAAACCGCATTCCGAACTCGTTACGGTCATTACGAATTCCTTGTCATGCCATTTGGCCTGACCAACGCACCAGCACTGTTCATGGACCTAATGAACAGAGTGTGCAGGCCATAACTAGACAAGTTCGTAACCGTATTCATAGAAGACATTCTCATCTACTCAAGGAATAATTAAGACCACGTGAAACACCTGGAACTCATTCTAGAACTCCTTAGGGAATCAGAAGTGGCACGTGAAACTCCCGAGATGTAAATCCTGAATCCGGGAAGTACATTTCCTTAGTCAAGCGATCGATTAGGAGGGAATTCACGTAGACCCAACCAAAATCAAGCGACTGAGAGATAGCAAGCCCCAACGACTCCTACGGAAATCCGACAAATCGTACGATTGGCTGGCTACTATCGAAGATTCATTGAGAATTTCTCAAGGATCGCTAAGCCATTGACCGCACTCACTCCGAAATATACAGTTTCCCTTTGGGGCAAAGAACAGGAGGAACCTTTTCAGAAGCCCAAACTCGAAACGCTAGCACCCAGAACAAAACATTGAAACCCAAGAACCTTAAGGACGAAACCCTCCACAATCATGAAGAAGGATATCGCCTTGTATGTCGCTAAGTGCCTTAATTGCTCGAAGGTCAAGGCGGAATATCAGAAACCTTCTGGACTATTGCAACAGCCGGAGATCCCCATGTGGAAGTGGGAGCAGATCTCCATGGACTTCATCACTAAACTGCCCCGTACGGCAAGGGGTAACGACAAGAATTGGGTCATCATGGACCGTTTGACGAAATCCGCTCATTTCCTCACAGTACGAGGAAACCACTCAATGGAGAAATTCGCTCAGACCTACATTAACGAGATTGTCTCTCGTCATGGAACACCCCTCTCCATTATCTCTGATAGGGATAGTCGATTCACGTTCCGATTTTGGAACGATCTTCAGAAATCGCTCGGGACGCGACTAGACCTCAGTACTGCTTACCACCCTCAGACCGATGGTCAGAGTGAAAGGACGATTCAGACGCTTGAAGATATGCTGAGAGCGTGTGTAGTTGACTTCGGAGGAAGTTGGGACGCTCACTTGTCCTTAGTCGAGTTTTTCTATAATAATAGCTACCATGCCAGCATCAAGTGTGCTCCATTCGAGGCCTTATACGGACGCAAGTGCCGGTCGCCGCTTTGTTGGTTAGAAGCTGGCGATCGACAACTAACAAGGCTCGATATCGTCCAGGAAACCATCGACAAAATCACTACCATTCGGGAAAGACTGAAGACATCCAGTACCCGGCAGAAGGGCTATGCCGACAACCGAAGGAAAACCCTAGAGTCCAAGTGGGTAATAGAGTACTCCTCTAGATATCGCCACGGAAAGGGGTGGTCCGTTTCGGGAAAACGCGGCAAGCTAAGTCCGAGGTACACCGGCCCATTCGAGGTAATAGAGCGAATCGGCCCGGTGGCGTATCGGCTCCAACTCCCACAGACTCTTTCCAACGTCCACAACGTCTTTCACGTCTCGCACTTGGAAAAGTGCTTATCGGACGAGACCATTGTCATTCCACTGGACGAGGTCCAGATCGACAACAAGCTTAATTTCATCAAAGAACCGCTTGAGGATGTAGACCGAGAGGTCAAACAACTCAAGCAAAGTCGTATTCCTATTGTCAAGGTTCGGTGGAATTTAAGACGATGTCACGAATTCACGTGAGAACGTGAAGACCAGACCCGTCAGAAGTACCCACATCTATTCAGAGATTCTTCCTCTCGGTGAGGCGAACTAAATTTCGGGACGAAATTCTTTTCAACCCGGGGAGAATGTGACAACCGTCTTATTTCCGGTGAAAATCGCATTCTCTATCTTTGAGTTAAATTCGAATTGATCTTATCTTTACTTGTCTCGTAAACTTGTGTGTGTCGGAATCGAAATCGGAATCACTTAAATGAATCCTAATACCAAGTAAACACTTAGTGAACTTGTCTAAGTTCCTATCTAAACTAACCGGAAACTTTCAACTAACGAAAGCGCTTAACAATGGAACAAACGAAAAACGAACAAGGCTGAAACAAGCCCGAATGCGCCGCCTGTTGTCCAAATGGCGCCGCATTCGGGGCCAGTTCAGCAATGTTTGTGTTTTTATAAAGTTTAACTAAACGGACCAAAACCCAAACCAACGACTTGGTCCAGGTTCTTAGAGCCCATAGCTCTTTTAAAAGTCCAGTAAACACCCCTTTTACATCATATAAACTTAAAACAAAACACAAACACATACAACACATACAAACACCCTTTACTTGTCTCTCTCTCTCTCTCCTTTGCATTCTCTCAAGAACACCCACACACACATTCATTTCCAGTGAGTTCACTTCAAAAATCCAGAAATATAATCACATAAAAACACCACAAATCGTTCATAAACAAGAAGGAAGAAAGGAGCTTTCATCTACTTGGGTTAAAAATCGATTTCTAGCATTTTGGGTCAAAAATCACCAAGAGAACACTTCCACCTTCTTCAAATCATCATCCATTTGGTAAAACTCTTTTTAATCCTCTGTCTTTTTGATTCTTACTCATTGCATGTGCAATCCATCCATTAAAAATGGGTTTTTACAAAGATTGGTGACTATTTATGAACAAAAACGAATTTTTATGCAATGCATGTTTAGATCCATGAATTTGTGGCTAAAAACTGTAAAGAAACTATAAGACATCATGTAAATATATGAATCTATGAATGCATGTCGAAATCTACCACCAAACTAGCAATTTCAAGCAACAAAACGGATTTCCCAGAAATCTGAGGTCCGAATGCCGCCATTTGGACCACAGGCGGCGCATTCCAGACCCAGATTCTGGGAAATGGGTTGTTTTCGCCACTAAACGCAACCTTGAACTTATTTCACCAAACCGAGTACCATAACCTGTAAAGAACCAAACTTACATGTAAAAATTACGAAATTTTGACCAAAGATGTAAACTGTAAAATGTAACTTACTGTCAAAAATTGGGAACCTAACTCCTATTTTTCGATTTATTATGATGTTTACAGTATTTAATCTGATTTAATCTTGAATTTCGAGAAAACATACCAAACGAATTTATTAGCTTACAAAAATTGGATATATTCTAGAACCTATCAAATTATGATTTTACAGATTTTACTGAAATTTTTGGAAATTATCTACTATTATTTACTGTTTTTACGGTTAAAACGCGTTAAATACGTAAACGACTCTAACTTCTTCAAAAACTGTCGGATTGAGACGAATCCAGTTCCTATGACTTCGTATTACAGAATGTGATTTTTATGTTATTCCTATAAAATATTACAACAACAGAAACTAACAGTTTCATATTCGGTATAATTTAGGTTCACGCGATTCCGATTCCTATTCCGGTCACTCCACGCACACTCCTAGTACCATTCTCTCGCTTTAGCGTAAGTCCTTGTGATTCATTAGATTCATTTCACATATTCGAGTTCAGTTTGTAAAGCGGGAAAGTGATTTGTTATTTTGGGCATTCTTTATTTAGCGCGGAAGCTCTGCCGGATTTTCGTCAGAACCGACTCACCTCCGTCCGAGCTATCTTTTCACCGCCTCATTTTCACGTGAGTTACATCCCCACTCTCTTACTGTTTTTATACTTCTTTTTGGGGGAAACAAGAGATCTAAACGAACTTGGAACTATTATGAACTTTTATTACTATTGAACTCTTATTGAACGTTTTCTAGAACTTGTATGTGAAAACAGTTTTATTTGCCCTTTTGGCATAAAATGAACTAAATGGTTTGCCACCCTTTTTCGGCTAAATGGTTTGCCACCCTTATTCGGCTCAATGGCTTGCCCCCTTTTAATTGGCTTGCTAGTTCAAATCTCTTATAAATGTATTACTTTTGCCACACTCGGCATCGTATTTAATTTATTTATTGCCACACTCGGCACTCGTATGAACTTTGATTGATCATATAACTACCATGACTCTTGAGGGATATAACTATTCGTAAGTGACTACTACTAGTTTTAAAATAACATTAGTGCCTAATTCTTTTTCGTCACACTATTAGCTTTGTTAAGCCGTTTAGTAATTATGGGTATCGATACTTAGGAAATAACCGTTCCTTGCTTAGGCGGCAGCTTAAGTACATATTACTCGATCAGAAATGACTCCCCGTAAGTAGTGCGGGGTAAGGGGCCTCACGGTTGGTTAATCGGTTTAGTGTGAACACTTAAGTTATTATGCCAAGTAGTCGTTATACATGATTTCAATCAATAGTTTACTTACATTGCGCGTATAGAGTTATACGACTTCCGCAACATTCTTTTAAACAACTGTCTTGGTTCGAACTATCTTTTGAGAAACTTTTGGATCGAAACTATTCTTTAAGTATTGTTCTACTTTTATAAACTTCTAAGTATAGATATACTTAACTCAAACTCTTTTTAGTCGAGGACTAGAAAACTGTAACTCACTCACTACTTTATTGTAGTTGACACTTTATCTCTTGTTTCAGGAAATCAAATGTAAGATACGAAGTGCATTCCATGGATGGGTCTGGCTTGTCACGTGAAGTTAAGAATCGGGAGAAGACCTATTTTGAATATGTTTTGGGAATTTTATCAAACAATTTACTATATTATCTCGATATGTACTTTTCAATGCTTGGTTATCTTTAAACTGTAAACTCTATTTTGTTCGTAATGACTTGAAACCGTATGTTTTTATTTATAACTCGTGTGATGATATCGTTGCTCTTCACATCCCGTGTTTCCGCTTTAGCGGGGTGTGACAGACTTGGTATCAGAGCACTGGTTATAGCGAAAACGGTTTTGAGAATTTTTCAAAATTTTTGAAACCAAACTATAACCAAGGCTTTTTCAGAAAAATCATTTCACGAGCTTTCAAACTTTAGTAGATTAATTCCGCAATCGCATGGTTTGCTTTTAACTAGGCGTAACTTGATCAACTATGCCTAGTTCAAAATAAATTCTGCGAGAACGGAAAGTAATTGCTATTGTCAAACGGTTTTCGAGTCGAAAAATTCCCGGTCTTATTCCTTCCCGATTCTCACGTGACTGACCCATACATGCATTTTCGTTACATTTTTCCTTATTTCTTGTACTCACGTAACGTATTATTCGCAGATCCGACATGTCTCAGTCGTCCCGTTCACGATCTCAGTCACGATCCCTCTCGCGAGCCGTTTCCCCATCGAACGAGCCTTCCGAGGGCCACACGGCGTCCGATAGTCAGCATCATCAGACGACTGACCCGACAGAGGATACGCCAATGACGATCAGTAGCAGTCACGGATCCAGCCCGAGATCTGTGCTTCCACCCCCTCCACCAGCGCCTGTCACCGAACCACCGCAGCCCCAAGGGCTTCGCGCTAGGTTGACCGCGCGCCAGCAGCCGAGCCCGTTTCGACCCGCACCTCCTCAGTCATTTGTGGAACCCTACGACCCCGCCCTGCGCACTCCAGTAATGGAACGCTATGCGTGGGAACGTCATTTCCTTGAGGAGCAGCGACGTGCTCAGGAGGCCGGAATCTCCCGACCTATGATGCCACCTACTCTCCAGCCACCCCCACCGGCCGCATTCTTGCACCTACACCGTGAGGTTCGGGCACTCGCAGAGGAGAACCAGCAACATGGACTCCTCATCCGCGAAGTCACTGATGCGGCGCACCACTTGTCTGAGCAGGCGAAGCGAATCATCGCATCGACTCGAGCTACGGCACGTACTGTGCAACAACTCGTAGGGGCATGTCTGGTAATGGGAACCTTGATCGCGGTCATAATGGCCAAGATGTTCCTAGAGAGGCGTCATTAGTCACATTTTTCCTTTTGTATTGTACTGCAGACCGAGTTGTAATTTTCCAGTGTGCACAACTCAAAACTTTACCTATTTTATTTCCATATGTATTGTACTTGTATTCCATTCTCATTTTAAACCTTGTATTCGACACTATATTACTAATGAATGGAAATTCTACCTTATCATCTATTGTGCTATTGTCGTGTGAATCTTCAGTTATCATTGGATTGTACCTCTCGCGTGTGAATCCTGTTGTGTGAATCTCTTGAATCCTTGTCGTGCGTGTACTATCTGTTCCGTTATTTTACTCTTGCGTGATTGTCATCCTTGTTCATTGGATTACCTACTCATCGTACCTTATTCGTGCGTCTAAACTAGTTTCTTTTCTCTGATGTAGAATTATGCCTCTCGACAGAAGCGACGCTGACCGAATAGCCGAACAGGTCGCTGCTCAGCTGAACGCAGCGATGCCCGACTTGATTGCCCAGGTAATTGCCGGGATCAACGACGGAATCTTCGGGGGTGAAAACCGCAACATCATTCACTCGGAGAACAATCAAGACCATAACCTCCTTTCTCCTCCAGCTTCCGTCACACGAAGGAAGAGTAAGAAACGGAAGTCTAGTTACCAACCAATAAGGAACAACCGCAACAAGAAACCCGCTACCAGACCCCGAGGTTACGCTGGTCTACACCCCAAGTGCGACAGGTGCTACCTGCACCATGTTGGAAACTGCCCGGTGTGCCACAAGTGCCAGAAGGTGGGGCACTTCTTCAAATACTGCTCGGAGAAAACATTCAAACAAGGCAAGAAGCCGGTGTGCTTCGAATGTGGAAGCGAAAAACACTTCCGTAATACTTGTCCCATACTGCAGACAACCAGAACCTTTAGGGCTCTCACCATCACTGCCAAGGAGGCAAGGCAGGATTCGGATCCCACAGGTAAACTCTTCCGTAAACAACCCAACCGTCAGGATACTGTTCAATTCAGGAACTTAAAAGAAGCTTTGTATCCTTAAAAATTTAGACCCCCCGTTAACTTAGGATCTGAGGTTCTTAAGGATAACTTCATCATAGAGAACGCTAACGACCAGGAGTTCGAAGCTAAAGATAAAATCCTAGAATGTTCCATAAGCCCATCTGATAAAACCTTCCCCATTGATTTATTTCCAATCGAGCTGAAAAGCTTTGACGTAATCGTCGGAACGGACTGGCTCTCTCGTATTCGAGCCGAGATCGTCTGTTTCGACAAACTTGTCCGCATTCCTCTCTCTGACTCCGAAACTCTAATCGTTCAAGGAGACAAACCCGGACGACGACTCCGTATAGTGTCGCCCATCAAAATGAGCAAGTACCTCAAGAAGGACTGTGATGCATTCCTGGCGCATGTCATCGAGCGAAAGCCTAAGGAGAACCGTGTACAAGATATCCCCGTAGTCAAGGATCATCCAGAAGTCTTTCCTGAGGATCCACCCGGGCTACCTCCACATCGACAAGTGGAATTCCGAATAGACCTGGCTCCTGGCGCAGCACCGGTCGCCAAGATACCATATCGTCTAGCCCCACCGGCAATGCAAGAGCTGTCAAGACAGCTACAGGAACTCTCGGATCATGGTCTTATTCGTCCAAGCTCGTTCCCCTGGAGAGCCCAACCCTCTTTGTTTAAAAGAAAGACGAATCCTTCCGTATGTGCATCGATTATCATGAACCTAACAAGCTGACCGACAAGAACCGATAACCACCTCCGAGGATCGACGACCTATTCGAACAGTTGCAGGATGCTTCTTACTTCTCAAAGGTCGACCTCCGCCCAGGTTATCATCAGGTTCGTGTCAGTGAGACCAACATTCCTAAACCGCATTCCGAACTCGTTACGGTCATTACGAATTCCTTGTCATGCCATTTGGCCTGACCAACGCACCAGCACTGTTCATGGACCTAATGAACAGAGTGTGCAGGCCATAACTAGACAAGTTCGTAACCGTATTCATAGACGACATTCTCATCTACTCAAGGAATAATTAAGACCACGTGAAACACCTGGAACTCATTCTAGAACTCCTTAGGGAATCAGAAGTGGCACGTGAAACTCCCGAGATGTAAATCCTGAATCCGGGAAGTACATTTCCTTAGTCAAGCGATCGATTAGGAGGGAATTCACGTAGACCCAACCAAAATCAAGCGACTGAGAGATAGCAAGCCCCAACGACTCCTACGGAAATCCGACAAATCGTACGATTGGCTGGCTACTATCGAAGATTCATTGAGAATTTCTCAAGGATCGCTAAGCCATTGACCGCACTCACTCCGAAATATACAGTTTCCCTTTGGGGCAAAGAACAGGAGGAACCTTTTCAGAAGCCCAAACTCGAAACGCTAGCACCCAGAACAAAACATTGAAACCCGAGAACCTTAAGGACGAAACCCTCCACAATCATGAAGAAGGATATCGCCTTGTATGTCGCTAAGTGCCTTAATTGCTCGAAGGTCAAGGCGGAATATCAGAAACCTTCTGGACTATTGCAACAGCCGGAGATCCCCATGTGGAAGTGGGAGCAGATCTCCATGGACTTCATCACTAAACTGCCCCGTACGGCAAGGGGTAACGACAAGAATTGGGTCATCATGGACCGTTTGACGAAATCCGCTCATTTCCTCACAGTACGAGGAAACCACTCAATGGAGAAATTCGCTCAGACCTACATTAACGAGATTGTCTCTCGTCATGGAACACCCCTCTCCATTATCTCTGATAGGGATAGTCGATTCACGTTCCGGTTTTGGAACGCGCTTCAGAAATCGCTCGGGACGCGACTAGACCTCAGTACTGCTTACCACCCTCAGACCGATGGTCAGAGTGAAAGGACGATTCAGACGCTTGAAGATATGCTGAGAGCGTGTGTAGTTGACTTCGGAGGAAGTTGGGACGCTCACTTGTCCTTAGTCGAGTTTTTCTATAATAATAGCTACCATGCCAGCATCAAGTGTGCTCCATTCGAGGCCTTATACGGACGCAAGTGCCGGTCGCCGCTTTGTTGGTTAGAAGCTGGCGATCGACAACTAACAAGGCTCGATATCGTCCAGGAAACCATCGACAAAATCACTACCATTCGGGAAAGACTGAAGACATCCAGTACCCGGCAGAAGGGCTATGCCGACAACCGAAGGAAAACCCTAGAGTCCAAGTGGGTAATAGAGTACTCCTCTAGATATCGCCACGGAAAGGGGTGGTCCGTTTCGGGAAAACGCGGCAAGCTAAGTCCGAGGTACAACCGGCCCATTCGAGGTAATAGAGCGAATCGGCCCGGTGGCGTATCGGCTCCAACTCCCACAGACTCTTTCCAACGTCCACAACGTCTTTCACGTCTCGCACTTGGAAAAGTGCTTATCGGACGAGACCATTGTCTGACGAGGTCCAGATCGACAACAAGCTTAATTTCATCAAAGAACCGCTTGAGGATGTAGACCGAGAGGTCAAACAACTCAAGCAAAGTCGTATTCCTATTGTCAAGGTTCGGTGGAATTTAAGACGATGTCACGAATTCACGTGAGAACGTGAAGACCAGACCCGTCAAGAAGTACCCACATCTATTCAGAGATTCTTCCTCTCGGTGAGGCGAACTAAATTTCGGGACGAAATTCTTTTCAACCCGGGGAGAATGTGACAACCGTCTTATTTCCGGTGAAAATCACATTCTCTATCTTTGAGTTAAATTCGAATTGATCTTATCTTTACTTGTCTCGTAAACTTGTGTGTGTCGGAATCGAAATCGGAATCACTTAAATGAATCCTAATACCAAGTAAACACTTAGTGAACTTGTCTAAGTTCCTATCTAAACTAACCAGAAACTTTCAACTAACGAAAGCGCTTAACAATGGAACAAACGAAAAACGAACAAGGCTGAAACAAGCCCGAATGCGCCGCCTGTTGTCCCAATGGCGCCGCATTCGGGGCCAGTTCAGCAATGTTTGTGTTTTTATAAAGTTTAACTAAACGGACCAAAACCCAAACCAACGACTTGGTCCAGGTTCTTAGAGCCCATAGCTCTTTTAAAAGTCCAGTAAACACCCCTTTTACATCATATAAACTTAAAACAAAACACAAACACATACAACACATACAAACACCCTTTACTTGTCTCTCTCTCTCTCTCCTTTGCATTCTCTCAAGAACACCCACACACACATTCATTTCCAGTGATTTCACTTCAAAAATCCAGAAATATAATCACATAAAAACACCACAAATCGTTCATAAACAAGAAGGAAGAAAGGAGCTTTCATCTACTTGGGTTAAAAATCGATTTCTAGCATTTTGGGTCAAAAATCACCAAGAGAACACTTCCACCTTCTTCAAATCATCATCCATTTGGTAAAACTCTTTTTAATCCTCTGTCTTTTTGATTCTTACTCATTGTGCAATCCATCCATTAAAAATGGGTTTTTTACAAAGATTGGTGACTATTTATGAACAAAAAACGAATTTTTATGCAATGCATGTTTAGATCCATGAATTTGTGGCTAAAAACTGTAAAGAAACTATAAGACATCATGTAAATATATGAATCTATGAATGCATGTCGAAATCTACCACCAAACTAGCAATTTCAAGCAACAAAACGGATTTCCCAGAAATCTGAGGTCCGAATGCGCCGCCATTTGGACCACAGGCGGCGCATTCCAGACCCAGATTCTGGGAAATGGGTTGTTTTCGCCACTAAACGCAACCTTGAACTTATTTCACCAAACCGAGTACCATAACCTGTAAAGAACCAAACTTACATGTAAAAATTACGAAATTTTGACCAAAGATGTAAACTGTAAAATGTAGCTTACTTTCAAAAATTGGGAACCTAACTCCTATTTTTCGATTTATTGTGATTTTTACAGTATTTAATCTGATTTAATCTTGAATTTCGAGAAAACATACCAAACGAATTTATTAGCTTACAAAAATTGGATATATTCTAGAACCTATCAAAATATGATTTTACAGATTTTACTGAAATTTTTGGATTTTATCTACTATTATTTACTGTTTTTACGGTTAAAACGCGTTAAATACGTAAACGACTCTAACTTCTTCAAAAACTGTCGGATTGAGACGAATCCAGTTCCTATGACTTCGTATTACAGAATGTGATTTTTATGTTATTTTTATAAAATATTACAACAACAGAAACTAACAGTTTCATATTCGGTATAATTTAGGTTCACGCGATTCCGATTCCTATTCCGGTCACTCCACGCACACTCCTAGTACCATTCTCTCGCTTTAGCGTAAGTCCTTGTGATTCATTAGACTCATTTCACATATTCGAGTTCAGTTTGTAAAGCGGGAAAGTGATTTGTTATTTTGGGCATTCTTTATTTAGCGCGGAAGCTCTGCCGGATTTTCGTCAGAACCGACTCACCTCCCTATCTTTTCACCGCCTCATTTTCACGTGAGTTACATCCCCACTCTTTACTGTTTTTATACTTCTTTTTGGGGGAAACAAGAGATCTAAACGAACTTGGAACTATTATGAACTTTTATTACTATTGAACTCTTATTGAACGTTTTCTAGAACTTGTATGTGAAAACAGTTTTATTTGCCCTTTTGGCATAAAATGAACTAAATGGTTTGCCACCCTTTTTCGGCTAAATGGTTTGCCACCCTTATTCGGCTCAATGGCTTGCCCCCTTTTAATTGGCTTGCTAGTTCAAATCTCTTATAAATGTATTACTTTTGCCACACTCGGCATCGTATGAACTTATTTATTGCCACACTCGGCACTCGTATGAACTTTGATTGATCATATAACTACCATGACTCTTGAGGGATATAACTATTCGTAAGTGACTACTACTAGTTTTAAAATAACATTAGTGCCTAATTCTTTTTTGTCACACTATTAGCTTTGTTAAGTCGTTTAGTAATTATGGGTATCGATACTTAGGAAATAACCGTTCCTTGCTTAGGCGGCAGCTTAAGTACATATTACTCGATCAGATATGACTCCCCGTAAGTAGTGCGGGGTAAGGGGCCTCACGGTTGGTTAATCGGTTTAGTGTGAACACTTAAGTTATTATGCCAAGTAGTCGTTATACATGATTTCAATCAATAGTTTACTTACATTGCGCGTATAGAGTTATACGACTTCCGCAACATTCTTTTAAACAACTGTCTTGGTTCGAACTATCTTTTGAGAAACTTTTGGATCGAAACTATTCTTTAAGTATTGTTCTACTTTTATAAACTTCTAAGTATAGATATACTTAACTCAAACTCTTTTTAGTCGAGGACTAGAAAACTGTAACTCACTCACTACTTTATTGTAGTTGACACTTTATCTCTTGTTTCAGGAAATCAAATGTAAGATACGAAGTGCATTCCATGGATGGGTCTGGCTTGTCACGTGAAGTTAAGAATCGGGAGAAGACCTATTTTGAATATGTTTTGGGAATTTTATCAAAAAATTTACTATATTATCTCGATATGTACTTTTCAATGCTTGGTTATCTTTAAACTGTAAACTCTATTTTGTTCGTAATGACTTGAAACCGTATGTTTTTATTTATAACTCGTGTGATGATATCGTTGCTCTTCACATCCCGTGTTTCCGCTTTAGTTGGGTGTGACATTAAGTCCATCAAATAAACTTACACAAACACCTCCTAGTTTGATTCAAGCTTTCCTTTATTTTTATATGGAACCGAAACACTCGCCCCCACTTAAAAGATATAAGCCGACCCAAAAGTCCAAAACCATACACAAACGGTTGTTTCGTTGGTTGCAACTAATGAAATTACTAAACGGTTCTTTAGTAATAAATGGATGTATTTAGGGGTACGCAATATTATATACAGCATAAAACTTAACTTGATTTGAAATTGATAGTGTTTGAAAGGGAATGGGCTTGATCAACCCCAAACACCCAATACAAACACTAAAACGTCCAACAAATACTCGGCTACGTTGTCGGGGAACAATACACGTAGTCCGACTACCGTACCCGGGGACACCACTAGGTGTGGTCCGATTACGTACCAGATAACGAAGTGTTACAAAACATGACATGATTTTTCACCAGGACAAAACTAAAACAGTGAATTGCATTATCAAATTGAGATGCGGATTCTCTCAATTTGAATGAATCTTTACAGTAATTGTATTTAGAATTGGATAATTGAAAGAGTATGTAAAGATATCATTAATAGTGTGATTTTGGCGGAAATAGCCGTTACAAAATGTTGAAGCTCTACGGTACTCAAATGAGTCCTTGTTCAAAGACAACTAACTAAACACACACATCACTCGATTTATAGACATCTCAATACAGACTCTCAACAAATAAAATACTTAAGTCTTCAATAAAATAAAGTGATTATGATAAAGGGACAGAAGAATCCAGATTAGAGGGCACATCTTACAGCTTCGTATATCAGTCCCATCCATAGCTTGAGAGAACACGAGTTTGGATGAGTTAGTTCTGACCAACTCGGGATTAGATAACAGAATTTTGAGTGGTGCTCGAGAAAACGTTTAGGAAACGATTTCATTTGAGCAGATTAATATAAATCTTGAAAATGTTTCGGGGTCTGCTTCCCGTATGGTAGTTAGGTTTCGACATTTGAACAATTTTGCAGAAGGGACCAAAATTTGAAAACGAACAGAGATAGGAGAAAAATAGACATTTTTCTGCTGAGACATAAATCTGTTACCTGTTAGAATGTTTATCTCCAAGTGTCAATACGAGAATCATTACGAAAGAATATGGCGAGAATTAACATTTCTCTTCGAATTTTGAAACAATGAAGCAACCGAAAGGATAGATACAATCTCTTCGAATCTGATTTAAACAATTTGCTGAGGTAAAAAGGGGTATCGATTTTGTGATAATATAATAACGAAAGAAAAGGGTTCAAGAATTTTAAGATTAAGATAAAAGAAAAATATAGCACCGTCTTTAAAATAGGGTAAACGAGTCTTCAAATTCATACCTTCAAATCTGCATGAAACTCCTTCCACGAGAGTGTCACGTACGGTAGAATATAATTCCGGAAGTAAGAAGATTGAGAAATCGAAACGAAACAAAATAGGAATTTTAAGTGCTGGGGTGGAGTCTTAAATGAATAAGAAAGTGATTCCAGTACGGTTACTAGATGAGGCACCCAAGGATAGAACATACACATTTGCTTCTCGTTTCATTATCACATTGATAACGCTTACATATTATTAAAGTAGAATTATAAGAGTTTAACTCAAATTCGATTAAAAACAAGAGATGAGATTATAAAGTAATGAAAAATGAATAAAATATAAACTCCTTCAGCGCCGTAAGTCGTTGCGGTTCGCCGTCTTCCTTAGGCGATAAAGTCGTTAAGTGCGAGTAGTGCGACGATATTAAATGATAAAAAGATCCTAAAAGATCTATATGAGGACTTCTAGTTATAGTCTAGGTCAAACCACCTAGTTCTCTATAACCATGTTCTATGATACCAATCTGTCACACCCCGCAAGTGGCGGAAACGCAGGGTGTGGCCTATTGGCGATCGTCATAACACAATAGCAATATAAAGACATAATCTATATGAATAAATAAGTAATGTATTGTTATGCCGTCTCCATACTCAAGGTATAAACCTTGGTACACGAAAATCGTCAAACACTACAAGTAAAAATATCCAATGTCATTATCGACGAAATGTAAGAATACTTGGGCATACAACCCCGAAATATAATCCAAATTTGTAAATATAAAACAACCACAATGCAAAGAAATCCTGAAGGTCATCTAGAGTCCGACTCCTACAACCAAGTCCTATGTTTGCTTACTACCTGAAAGTAAAGCTGAAAATGTCAACATAACGTTGAGCGAGTTCATCGAGTAGTAGTAAAATAAGGTAATCTCATATCTCAAAAATCAGTAATACAATAATGTGTAACTAATGCATTTAAGTAGTTGAAAACATCATCACCTCATACAACATAGGCATACATCACAAGTAATCATCATAGTTGGAACATCGTAAGTACACCTCATAATGAGCGTGCGGTATCAGTATGAAACACATACTGATAATCATCATAGTTGGAACATCGTAAGTAAGCATCGAACAACCTTCTCACGATGTTTTAGAAAAATTGCATTAGTTTTATTACACATTTTATGGTTTCTAAACATAGTAAGTTTCCATAAATAGAAGTATCTATTTATGGCAAGTTTCCAAAAATAGTAATGTTTTCCAAAATCAGTAAGTATGGAAGTGAATTTCATTCCTCGTAAATCATTTCTTTCAAAAGTTTGTTTTTGGTTCAGCTTTACTTTCAGGTAATGAGCAGGCATAGGACTTGGCTGTAGGAGTCGGACTCTAGATGACCTTCAGGATTTCTTTGCATTGTGGTTGTTTTATATTTATAAATTTGGATTATATTTCGGGCTTGCATTGTCACACCCCGCTAAAGGGGAAACATAGGATGTGAAGAGCAACAATATCATAACTCGGGGGATAATAAATTCAAACGGTTTCAAGTCATTAAAAGAAGTAATAAAATGTTTACATAGTTCGAAAATAACCAAGTGTTTAGCATTTCATTACAACAAAATACATAAGTAAGGATTTCAAAAGTAATTCCCAAAATGTGAAACAAGGTCTTCTCCCAGTTCATGAATCACGTGACTTGCCTGACCCGTCCAACAGCTATGCACTTCGTGTCCTTACACTACGTTTCCTGAAACATGAGAAAAAGTGTCAACTACAAAAAGTAGTAAGTGAGATACAGTTTTCTAGTCCTCGACTAAAAATGATTTACAACAAGTATATATATATATAAAAGATTTCTCAACAGACATGAAGCAATTTAGTGCTTGAAAGTGTATATACTTGTAAGGATGTTTCGGCTCCGTATATCTCTATATATACGTGCAAAGATATGCGTATAAAGAAAACTATTGATTGGAATATTGTATAGAAACATCTTGGCATAATATAACCATAAGTGTTCACACTAAACCGATTAACCGACCTTGAGGCCCCTTACCCCACTCTATCTACGAGGAGTATTGTGAACTAGTCATATGTACTTAGATTGCCATCTAAGTATGGAACGGTCCTTTCCTAAGTATCGATACCCATATACTAAACGACTTAACAAGCTAATAGTGTGTTGCGAAA
Organism: Senecio squalidus; assembly: GCA_910822075.1. NCBI lineage: Eukaryota > Viridiplantae > Streptophyta > Magnoliopsida > Asterales > Asteraceae > Senecio > Senecio squalidus. The sequence continues at coordinate 60,114,624 of CAJVGC010000590.1, read as the reverse complement.
ACTGGGCACTAATTTAATTTAAAACTGATAGTAGGTACTTACGAGCATGACATACAATCAATCATAAGTTTATAGAGGTGCCGAGTGTGGCGATTACATGACATACAATCAATCATAAGTTTATAAGAGTGTCGAGTGTGGCAAATAAAAAGCATATGCATATAAGTAAGTAAAAATTTTGATTCTCATGTTTCCCCCAAAAGAGTTGTACAAAATAGTAACAAAAGTGGGGATGTAACTCACGGATTGCGAAGAGTTAAGCTTGTGCGGAAAGAAGTCGAACGCGTCGGAATCAGATAAGGCCCATCACATACCAAGTTTCGAGTAAGTATAATGGTTTATTAAGTTTATAAATTCTTTAGTCAACGAAAATGCTTAAGTTTTAAAGGTTATGTTAATGTCTAAAGAAAATCGGGCAGCGCTTCCGTGCTATAATTTTTAAGTCCAAATTTTCCAACACTTTCCCGCTTACAATTTTTATAGCAATATTTACTTATACTCACCAACACAACACAATGTTTATAAGTCAATTTAGTCGCCTTAAACACAAGTATTTGTTCATTACTGTTTCATTTATTCAGGTTCTAGTTATATAAGCTCAAGGTGACGATTTTAACGATTTTAAACGATTTTTGAGAGCTGTCAGCAGCCAGGTGTGCAGCCCTGGAAAAGGAGGGTGGCGCCCCTGCTGACAGACTTTTCCAAAAATTGTTTCCGTAGTAAAAATGGTCATTCTAATGGTGGATTTTTAACATGCAACTGATACAAACCTTAAAATACCTTCAATTATCAGTTTCTTTTGGATTTTTAACCACAAACACATAGATTTATGTAATAATTTATAAGAAATCGTTTTTCACCATGAAAGTTAATAAAAACATATTTTTAGGTGTTTAATCCAACATGAAATGAGTTATTTGAGCAAAGACAGTATATAGAAGAGTTTTTACAGGAGAGAAATGGTTTGATGTTGATTTGTTGGTGATTTAAGCTTCAAATTGATGAAATTTGTTTATGCAAACCAATGGATGAACACCTTCTTGATTTCTTGAAAATTAGGAAGATTTTTAGAGATGTTTATGGTGTGATTTTTCTGCCAAAAGTGACTGAAAATGGAGCTCTAGAGAGAAAAGGGATGAAGTGTGTGTGTTTGTTAAAAATGAGAGAGAAATGAGAGATATTGGTGTTAGTTAGTGCACTCTCTAGACCATGGGGAGGTCCTCTCGTGCTTGGAAAGGTGTTAGTGTTATATTACATGCAATTTTGAGTCATCAAAGTTAAAAAAAAAAAAACTTGGTCTGCTAAGGAGGGTGTCGCCCTAAGCTTCTAGGGCTGCGCACCGAGCAGTTTTTCAGCCTTTTTCGTTTTTCGTTTTCGTTATCGTTAAGCATTTTCGTTCGTTGAAAGTTTACGATTTGTTATGCAATGAACTTAGGCAATTTCATTATGTGTTTTCTTGGTATTAGGATTCATTTATCGATTCCGACACACACACGTTTACGGTATAATTACAGTTAAGAGCAATTACAGATATCTCGAAGATAAAGACTACGAAATTCACCTGAATTTTGGACGGATGTCACATTCTCCCGTGGTTAAAAGGAATTTCGTCTCGAAATTAGTCCGCTTCATCGGGAGTGGAAGAGTCTTTGAATAGATGTGGATACTTCTGACGAATCTGGTCTTCACGTTCCCACGTGAATTCGTGACCTCGTCGGGAATTCCACCGAACCTTGACAATAGGAATACGAATCTGCTTGAGTTGCTTGACCTCTCGGTCCACAACCTCAAGTGGTTCTTCGATGAAGTGGAGTTTATCTTCGATCTGAACCTCGTCCAGTGGAATGACAATGGTCTCATCAGATAGGCACTTTTTGAAGTGTGAGACGTGGAAAACGTTGTGGATGCTGGAGAGTTCTTGTGGGAGTTGGAGTCGATAGGCTATCGGGCCGATTCGTTCTATCACCTCGAATGGTCCGGTGTACCTCGGTCTTAGCTTGTCGCGCTTCCCGAAACGGATCACCCCTTTCCATGGCGATATCTTGAGGAGCGCTCTATCGCCGACTTGGAACTCGAGGGGTTTCCTTCGGTTGTCGGCATAGCTTTTCTGTCTTCTTCGGGATGCCTTCAGCCTTTCCAGAATGGTTGTAATCTTGTCTATGGTCTCATGAACGATATCGAGCCTTGTTAATTGTCGATCTCCGGATTCTAGCCAACAAAGCGGTGACCGACATTTGCGTCCGTATAAGGCCTCGAATGGCGCACACTTGATGCTAGCATGGTAGGTGTTATTGTAGGAGAACTCGACCAAAGGTAGGTGAGCGTCCCAACTTCCTCTGAAGTCAACTACACACGCTCTTAGCATATCCTCAAGCGTTTGAATCGTCCTTTCACTCTGACCATCGGTCCGGGGATGGTATGCTGTGCTAAGGTCTAGTCGGATCCCGAGAGATTTCTGAAGTGCATTACAAAATCGGGAAGTGAATCGACTATCCCTGTCAGATATGATGGGGAGAGGTTTTCCGTGACGAGAGACGATCTCGTTAATGTAAACTTGAGCGAACTTTTCCATAAAGTAGTTCTCTCGGACATGTAGGAAGTGTGTAGATTTCGTTAACCAGTCTAAGATTACCCAAATCGTGTCATTCCCTCTTGCCGTACGGGGAAGTTTGGTTACGAAATCCATGGAGATCTGTTCCCACTTCCATAAGGGAATCTCCGTATGGTGCAGTAGACCTGAGGGTTTCTGATATTCCGCCTTCACCTTAGAGCACGTAAGACACTTGGCTACGTAAAAGGAGATTTCCTTCTTCATGCCCGACCACCAGTAATATTCTCGAAGATCCTTATACAGTTTGTCAGATCCTAGATGGATGGAATATCGGGAACGGTGGCCCTCATCCAATATAAGTTTTCGTAGGCTTTCGGATCTCGGAATCCACGCTCGGTTCTTGAAGTAGTGGATTCCGTCCGGTTTGAGCTCGAACTCCTTCTCATGGTTATGCAGGGTGGTTTCGTCCTTAAGGTTTTCGGGTTTCAATGCTTCTCGCTGAGCTCTAGCGATTTGTATTTGCGGTTGTCTGAACTTGTATCCCCAATGCTCTAACCCGTGATGGCTTCACCCTTTCCTTCCGACTCAGGGCGTCTGCTACTACGTTTGCTTTATCGGGGTGGTATTTGATCTCGCAATCGTAGTCTCTTATTAGTTCTACCCATATCCGTTACCTCATGTTGAGCATTTTCTGATCGAGGATGTGTTGGAGGCTTTTATGGTTCGTGAAAACTGTGCACTTAGTGCCGTATAAGTAATGCCTCCAAATTTTCAAAGCGAACACGACTGCTCCCAACTCTAAGTTGTGTGTCGTATAGTTCTGTTCATGTACCTTAAGTTGTCTTGATGCGTATGCGATGACCTTGTCTTTTTGCATAAGGACGCAACCAAGACCTTGGTGAGATGCATCGCAATACACTACAAAGCTATTTGTACCCTCAGGTAGGGACAAAATCGGTGTGTGGCACAATTTTTGTTTGAGCTTCTCGAAGGATTCTTCCTGTTCCTTTCCCCAAAGGAAATCCTTATCTTTCTAGGTGAGTTCGGTTAAGGGTTTAGCGATCTTTGAGAAATTCTCAATGAACCTTCGATAATAGCCAGCCAGTCCTAGAGATTGTCGAATTTTCGTAGGAGTCGTTGGGGCTTTCCATTTCTCTATTGCTTCGATCTTGGCTGGGTCTACATGTATTCCCGGCTTGGTTGATCACATGACCAAGGAAGTGTACCTCTCGGAGCCAGAATTCAGATTTCGAAAATTTGGCGAACAATTTCAGATATCTAAGGAGTTCTAGGATGAGTTTCAAGTGTTTCGCGTGATTCTCTTTGTTCCGTGAATAGATGAGGATGTCGTCTATGAATACGATCACGAACTTGTCTAGATACGTGATGTGTAAAATCTAGTCTTAATTTAAACCTACTTTTTCACGCAATTACACACTTCTAGGCAGTGGACCTATCCGTATATAATATAGTTTTAAGCAAGTATAGGTTCGTTCGCAGGGACTAATTTGTTTTAAATTCCGAATTAATAATACTTAGTATTTTTGGGGATTTTTTATCGTAACACAAGATTGCAAGTATTTAAGAAAAAGTGATGATTAATTAAATCAACGAAAGATTAATGATTTAATCAAATAATGAGAAAGTATACTTGTTTGACACTTCATCTATTTTCCGTTTAAAGTTACGAAATCGATTGTTTACAAAACTTCTAAGATATGATAAAAGTCCTTCCGAATCTTTTACTAACTTTAATTATCTCTAATTACCCCGTTCCTCCCGAATACAGTAATAATTATTAACAATTAAGCAATAAGCAACAAGCCCGTTTTTAGTGATTTAACCTTATAGAGTTTCCTCCCGAATAACTCTTCTAATTATCAAGTCCTTCCGAATCTTAATACTTAGACCTACTCACTTAAATTTAATTACCTACGTTGTTATTACTAAGTCCTCCCGAATCTTAATAATTTCAAATCGATTATAGACCGACCGATTACTTCATATAACTTGTTAAATCTATCTAGATTTCTCCCGAATACCTAGAATATTGATTAGTCAAATTATATATAAACAACTCTGGTAATATACTAAAATTTAAGCAAATAAGGATCAACGGTTAAACACAAAAACATAAACAATCGAAAACGTTAATTAAACTTCAAATAGGATCCGTTGTTCAAACAAGCATAATGAAAGTTTAGCTACTCATAACTAGGTCTGAAAAAGCAATTAAATTGTTAGAAAACATTCTGGAAAATAATTCAAAACAAGAAAAGAACAAACGAATAATTTTGCCGAAACTGTCGTGATCGCCGTTAGCCGAAAATATGATCTTCCTTGCCTTGAACCTTGCTTCTAAACGTAATAACCTCTTCCAGAGCCTTAGAATAATATATGAATCAATTCTGGACGGATTTGGTGTTGTATTTATAGGCAAAAGAAAAGTGGAAAACGTATTCGACTCGAACTCAAACTTCTTGTAATTATCAGATAGGTGCGCAGCACCGGGTTGTTTTTCGTGTCCAAAACCAACTCAAACTCTCGGTTCTCAGCACCCCTTGCACTGGTGCGCGGCACCTCTTCAGCTTCTCCGTCTTTTCGTCATTTAAGCTCATTTCTTCACTCCTTTCCGCTTCCCGATCATGTAAACCTGTAAAATAGATAAAAACACTTTTCCACACGATTAAATGTAAAAACCTATCCTATCCATCATGTTTATTATGAAATGTGACCAAATATTGCATAGAAATATCTATATAAATATGTGATATCAATACGGTCTACACACCCGGTTCATTAAATCCATGAACACTGCTGGTGTGTTGGTCAGACCGAATGGCATAACGAGAAATTCGTAATGCCCGTAGCGGGTTCGGAAAGCGGTTTTTGGAATATCGGGTTCACTGACTCGAAACTGATGATACTGATATCACATATTTATATGTTTATTTCTATGCGATATTTGGTTGTTTTTCATAATAAACATGATGGATATGATAGGTTTTTGCATTTAATCGTGTGGAAAAGTTGTTTTGTCTATTTTATAGGTTTATATGATTGAAAAGTGGAAATGGTGGAAGAAATGAGCTTAAAAGACGAAAAATAGTGATTTCTGACGAAGAGAACGTCGCAGTAGCACCTCCACCGTTTTGATCATAACTTCTTCATACGATATCCGATTTAGGTGATTCAAATTGGAGAATAAAGAAGAAAGAGAGAGCTACATTTTTGAAATTTGAATATTGGGAAATTTGGCACCCATTGCGCCGTCCTGGTCAAGTAGGACGACGCACACCCCTATTTTCAGCAATATTGCAATTCGACTCAAACACGAATTCTCTTGATTTTTGCCTATAAATACCAACCCAAATTGTCCAGAATTATCATAAATCGGTTCTTATCAATATTTGGAGCTGGAGATCTCGGTTTGGAAGCTTGGAGAGGAAGGAAAAGAGTTAGAGTCGGAGTACGATTACAATTCGATCACGACACGTTTTGCAACTTTCCTAGTTTGTTTCTTACTCTTTTATTCCAGATTTTTAGTATGTTTTCTCTATATTTATTTTCTGTTTTGAACTTTAATATGAGTAGATAAACACTTTTGAATGCTCGTTTGAATAATGGATCTTGTTTGACGGTTTTGTTTCGTTTTTGAATGTTTAGGTGTTTATGTTTAATCGTAGATCCTTATTTGTTTAAGTTTTAATATATTATCATAAAGTTGTTTATATACAAATTAATTAATCAACATTCTAGGTATTCGAGAGGAATCTAGATAGGTTAAATAAATTGTATGAAATAATCAATCGGTTTTTAATTGGTTTAACATTGTTAGGATTCGAGAGGACTTAGTAATAACAACTTAGATAATTAAACGTGAACAAGTAAGTCAAATTTATAAGATTCGAGAGGACTTAGTAATTAGAAAAGTTATTCGAGATGAAACTTTATAAGATTAAATCATAGAACACCGGCTTGTTAATTAATGCTTAATTGTTGATAATTATAACTGTATTCGAGAGGAACATTATAGTTTGAAATAGTTAAAGTTAGTAAGGTATTCGAGAGGAATTTTACTATACATTAGAAGTTAAATATACATTCAATTACGTAAACTTTACTAGATTTCAAGTGAAGTATCAACGAGTGTTTTTCTCCATTATTTGATACCAAACAATAACTTTTTCTAAATCGATTTTTATAATCATTCTTAGTTTTAATTAGTTAATTAATCGTGACAACACAAAAACCCCAGAACAAACTTAGTATTATTAATTCGTTATTTAAAAACTATTCAGTCCTTGCGAACGAACCTTTACTTACTTAAAGTTATATTATATACGAATAGGTCCACTGCCTATAGTGTGTAATTAAGTGAAATAGTAGGTCAAGTTTTATAAACTAGATTTTACACATCAGATACCCTGAACGGAGATCGATTTTTGAGAAGTAAGTTGCACCATGCAACTGGTTGAACAGATCATCGATTGGAGGGACAGGGTATCGGTTCTTGACAGTCAGCTTATTGAGTTCACGGTAATAGATGCACATCCGGAAAGATCCGTCTTTCTTTTTCACGAAAAGGATTGTTCCTCGCAGGGGGGGACGTACTAGGACGTATTAAGCCATGATCTAAGAGTTCCTGCAGCTGTTCAGATAATTCTTGTATTTCGGGCGGTGCCAGACGGTACAAGATCAGTTCGGAATTCTACTTGTCGATGTGGAGGTAGCCCGGGTAAATCGTCTGGAAAGACGTCGGGATGGGTTAAATAAAATAATACAACTTAGATTAAATCCGAACTAAATATAATCTCTAACGTACTGGATTGCTTAATTTCTCCAACTTATATTTTTTCTTCTCCTCCAAATATACATGTATCGTAAATAATACACGACTCATAATACATTACTTCTCTTAAAATCTACAACTAATTTTTTTTTCGCTTTTCTGTTTTTCCGATTTTTTTCTTTTTCACTTTATTTTCTTTCTTTAGCCTAGTATATGCCTTACAAAATAATTTTTTTCTCGTGGTAAGTACACATGCTCAAAAGGCTAATAATCACTATATATTTTTTTTTCTCTACTATTCTCCAAATACAATAATAATACATGGCAATAATAATTGGTACTTTTCTTCCATTGCCTTAATAATCTTCAACTTCACTTAATATAATCATAGGAATCAAAAATCTAAGTTCGGACTTAATCTAAAAAGAAACGAAAATAAGGCGAGTGTACAAAATAATATAATAGTGTTTAGAAACGAAACAGTTTAGGCGCAAAGTGGTTTAACTAGAGTTTCTAACACTAAAAATAAGTGTTACAAGGGTTAGGCGGAAAATATATAAAAAAGAAACGAAAAATGGCTAACAAATGGGTTAATCCTAAGTGCCCCTATCATTGTACCAAATCACACTAAGTTACCCTAATGCAATTGCTCATATGTGGTCTCGAAATGTATAACAATGTCAAGTTCTAAAGTCATCCTCATCGGCACACTCAAAGAAATGAAAAAGTAGCATTAAAAATAAATGCTTTCAATAGGCTCAAAAATCTCACTATTTTCTCGAGTGGGGTAAAAATGCGTCTGGTTATGCTTAAAGTTTAAGGTAGTTACCGACTAGACACGTTATATTTTCTTTTTTCTTTTTTCAATTTTTCAATTTTTTTTGGATTTTCTAGTTTTTTTTTTCTGACTCAAAAATGTACAAAAATAACACAATTAAACACGATGGAAACTAAGCTAAAGGTCGAAAAATAAAAGGTAAAATTTCCCGATGACCCCCCCAAACTTAAGTAACACATTGTCCCTAATGTGTTTACGACTCAAAACTAAGGGAAATTATACAAAAACTATCCTAAAAAATAAAAATAATACAAAAATAAAAGAAAGGTAGAAAGTATATAACCTGGGTGTGTAATGTGTAAATATGGCGGTGGAATGCGGTTTGCTGAACTGAATGCCAGGATTATGAGCGGGTGCTGAACTTACTGCCAGTCTTAGAAAAACTAAAAAAAATCAACCACACATGTTAGAAAAATAAAAAGAAAAATAATAAGAATACAAATTACGACGAATATAAAAATAGTCTTACTATTTCTTCTAATAAGATATAGTAAATGGTAAACAATAAGTTCATACAAAATACGTCACAAAACATAAAAAAAAATACAAACTACTCGTCATCACTGTCATCATGCTCCTGCTGCTGGTCAGGATAATAGTACGCCGGTGCGTCAAACGAAGGGAATGGTGCTGGGTGCTGCTGCTGATACACGTACTCCCAGGATGGCTGGTACCGATCCTGAAAGTACTGCTCACGATACTGGGCATGCGTCCTCTGACGTTCCGCCTGAACGTCGTTGAACTGGAGCCTGTGCATCCCTGCTAGTACCTGATCCTGAAACTCCAGCTGTGGTAAAGCTCGTCGCCTCGGGGCTGGAGCTGGAGCCGGAACCTCCTCAACTCGACTGGGTGGTGCCAAACGCCTGCCGGCTGGGTGAAGAATCCCAACTCGGTGCAAATCAGACTCCCCGTAGACCTTGCAGCGAACCGGTGGGGAACACTGCTGGATATTGGCCTGAGAGGCCAGGCCTAAAGATCGGGCAATGCGGGTGATGAAGTGCCCACAAAGCATCTTACTCGAAGCAGTTTGCCCCTCCCCCTTATCCTCCATGTGCCTCGCCAACGTCCACGGGACGTTAGCATACCGGTAGGGATCACGGTGACTGAAAATCTGCAACAACCATAAGTCCTCCCCGTAGCATTTATCGTGATGGGTGTCACGATGGAGAAATGAATACGAGAGCATCTTGTGCAAGATGCGAAGTATGGGGTCCCGAATATCCTTCGCTCGGCTGGAGTTGGAGTGATGCTCCATCCGTCCTGACAAATTATACCAGGCCTCATTGGCCCCAAATCCCACAGAATCTCTCTCAGCATCCGAGAGATATGCCCTCATCAAATCCTCATTACCTGCCTCAGCATTGGTAAACAAACCTGTCAGTCTACCAAACTCAATAACAGATACCTGGTGGTCCTCGCCGCCTAAGCGGAAGGATATCAGTGGAGCGGTCAAGAAAGTCTCGTCAGTGAACTCCCTCGAGACCTCCAGAGAGCAATAAAACTCTAGCATCCATTCCCTGAATGCCGGCTCATCGGTCCTCCCAGCTCTGCCCCAGACTGATATGTTACGCTGGGCAGTCTCGTTATGGGTAGTCATGAACCCGCTCACATCTACATGAATACTGGTCAAGAACTCCCAGTCCATGGTACGGGGAGCAGCAACTGGTCGTCCCCGTAGTGAGGCAAGTTTGTTGTGGAGTCTGATCTTGCGGTCTGCTGAACATCCCGGCCAGTGTAACCATGGATGGCTTTCGGGTGCCATAATCACCGCATTTAGGGTGGCTTGAGATTGTGGCCGAGGTCTCCGGCTGCCCTCTCCGCCTTCCACGGCTGCTCTCTTTCCCTGCACACACAAAAATCATCAGAAACAGCAAAGAACACGTTAATCACACGAGAAAAAGACGACCAACAGCCGGAAAATAGGTCGGCGCCGCGCACCAGGCGGCTTTTTCCGGCCGAAACCCGCCTGAAACTGGTCGGAATCCACAATAAACACCTCAAACTTGCTTAATTCATCAATCCTAACCCTCTCATACAATCAATTTCAATATTTAGTACGAATTAGAGAAAACCTAGAATTTTCCCCAAATCAATTTAACCTAATAAAACCAAAATCGAAAGGAATTAAAGAGGATTAAGATGAAGAAACATACCCGTCTACTCATTGTTAGTGGATTAAACGAGAAAAAAGTAAGTAAAAACGAAGGATTTAGTGTGTGTGTGTGTGTTTGAGTACTTCGGCGCTGCTGTGAGTATTATTGTTTTTGTGTGCTGTGAAAATGAAAACAAACAAGTATATAGAACCTGGACAGTGACGAGGTACGCAACACCCCTCCCTCGGTGCTGCGCACCGAGCATATTTTTTTTTTGAATTTTCGTTTTTTGATTTTTTGTATTTTTTGTATTTTCTGGTGTTTTCTCGGTACGTAACTAAACAAATATGCAAAACAAAAAATGTTAAAAAGTTCTAAGAAGAAAAATAAAAATAAAAATAAAACTAAGAAAAGAAAAGAAACAAACTCGGGTTGCCTTACGAGAAGCGCTAATTTTTCGACCGAGTCGTTAGCTTGACTCGATATGCCTCTTTATTAGGCGTGATGGAATAGAATCCATCATCAACATCTTCTTCATGGTATAGTTTGACTCGTTGCCCAGAGACTATGAATGGTTCTCCGCCTTCTTTCCACAACTCGACATAGCCGGACGCATAAGCCTGTTTGACGGTATACGGTCCTGTCCACTTCGAGCGTAATTTAGGGGACTTGAATTTGTACTTAGATTGAAATAAAAGTACTTTATCGCCCGCCTTGAACTCTTTCCTACGAATTTTTCGGTCATGGAACTCCTTAGTTCTCTCCTTGTAAAGGCGGGAACTTTCGTAGGCTTGTAACCGTAACTCGTCCATCTCGTGGAGTTGTAGGATCCGCAAATCTCTCGCTAAATCCATATCAATGTTGCATGTCCTCAAAGCCCAGTACGCCTTATGCTCGATTTCAACCGGAAGGTGAGATTTTTTCCCGTAGAGTAGTCGATACGAGGTGGTTCCAATTGGCGTTTTGTACGCCGTCCTGGATGCCCACAGTGCGTCCTCGAGTTTCTTTGACCATACATTGGGATTGTTGTTGACCGTCTTTTCCAAAATTCTTTTGAGCGCACGGTTTGTATTTTCCACTTGCCCGTTCGTTTGAGGATGATACGAAGTCGCAAACCGGTGATTTACTCCATATCTTTTCAAAACTTTTGCAAGTTGAGCGTTGGCGAAGTGGCTTCCTCGATCACTGATTAATGCCTTTGGTACTCCAAACCTGCAAAACAAACTTTTAAGAAAATCAACAACCACGTTAGCGTTGTTAGTCGGTAATGCCTTAGCTTCAACCCATTTAGAAACATAATCTACAGCAACTAGAATGTAAATATTTCTGTTTGAGGGTTTGAAAGGGCCCATAAAGTCGATTCCCCAGATATCGAAAACTTCACAAACTTGGATCCCTTGCTGTGGCATTTCGTCCCGCTTCGTAATATTCCCTTGGCGTTGGCATGCATCACAGGTGTTCACGAGTGTATAAGCCTCCCTGAAAATTGTTGGCCAATAGAAACCTGCATCATAAACCTTTTTCCCAGTGATCGTTGGTCCGTAATGTCCTCCGGTGGGTCCATGATGGCATTCGTCCAAAATCTTTCGAGTTTCTTCTCCGTATACACATCGGCGCACCATTCCATCAGCACATCTACGGAACAAGTATGGCGAGTCCCAGTAGTAGTACTTAGCATCCGAGATCACTTTCTGCCTGTTGATAGGTTAGGTCTTTGTTGACGACTTTTCCGGCTAGATAGTTCGCATTGTCGC
>CAJVGC010000590.1:60034720-60102496 GCA_910822075.1 Senecio squalidus | reverse complement strand
CCAAGCTAGTTTCTATCTCGAGAATTTCCTGTCAATCTAAATCATCAAACACATCAATCCGAAAACAGGTTTCATCAGTAGAATAAGAATGAGTCATAGCTCTATTAAATTAAAAACAATTCGTTCATTCCCAACCCCTAATGAAATTGCCCATTATTCACCCGAATAATTGCGTCAGCAGTGTTTAGGAATGGTCGTCCAAGGATTAGTGGAACAGTGAACATCCTCATCCATCTCTAGAATTACGAAGTCAACCGGAAAGGTGAATTTTCCTACGTTTACTAGCATGTTCTCAGCAATTCCTAACGGGTACAGGAATGATCGGTCTGCTAGGCGGATACTCATCCTGGTGGGTTTTAACACTCCAAGGGCAATTTTACCATATAGTGAATACGGCATCAGGTTTATGCTAGCTCCTAAGTCTGCTAAAGCACTGCAACTGTATGTATTACTGAAGTTGCACTGGATCAGAAAACTCACTAGGTCATCCAACTTGGGTGGTATCGTGTTTTTCACCAAGGCTGAACATTCTGTGTTTAAGAATGCGGCTTGCTCCTCCGATGGCTTTCCTTTGTTCGTGACCAATTCCTTGATGAATTTAGCGTAGTTTGGCATCCCTGTAATCAAATCAACAAGAGGAACATTAATATTAACAGATTTAATCATGTCGCAAAATTTACCTTTTGCTCCCGCATTCTTGCTTATCGTAATCGTTGAGGATATGGGATATGAGGTTTATAAGCTTTAATGGGAACTTCCTCCACTGGTTCAGGTGTTTTGTCCTTGGGTTGAACTTGTGGTGCCTTGTCCTCATCGCATCGTCTCGATAATCGTCAATAACGGTTCAGCAGCTCGGTGCTGCGCACCATGAGGTAGGTGCTGCGCACCGAGGGTTCAGAAGCGCGGTGCTGCTCACCAAAAGGGTGTGTGCGCACCCCTTGGTCAGCTAGGTGCTGCGCACTGGGTAGGTGCTGCGCACCAGGCGCTGTTTTGCTCCATTTTCGGTTGATTCCTCCATAAGCATTCCCGAGCGTGTGGTGATTGCATTACATGTTCTCTGTGTTTTGGGCAGGTTGGCATTCCGTTCGTGGTCTTCGGTTCTTCCAGGATGTTGATATTTTGGTGCTTGATTAGTGGAATTATTTCCGGATTCTGTTGTGCTGGATTTGGTTGAGTATTGCTTGGTATTTGGCCCGGTTGCCGATTTGAGTTCCGCTCGTTCATCCTATCGACCCGTCTCTCTAAGTCTTGATATGCTGCCTGCTGATTTCTCTGTCCTTGCTCGATTTGATCAGTTAAAACTTTAAATTGCTTACGGACATCGTCATTGGTTGATTTTTGGGTGTTGATGAACGATTTCAAAAGATCTTTTATGCTGGAATCTTCATCGTCGTTCTTCGGTGGATCGTATCTGTGTCGTGGTGGGGAGCGTGTGTTATTCCTTTGCCATCCGTTGTCTCGATTGTCACTGCGGTTGTAGTTACCTCCGCGGTTTTGCCAATTTGACCCCCGATTAGGATAACCATACTGTGCGTAGTTGGCATCCTCCACTTGATTACACTCACTAGCATAGTGAGGTCCATCGCATCCTTCACATCCATTCTTCACCAAGTGTATGTCCTTCTCCATCCGTCCCATGCGCTTATCAATTCTGTCCGCTAAGGTCTTGACCTCTTGAACTACCGAGTATGTATCATGGCTACTCTCAGCTTGAGCAACTTGTCCTCTGTGTTTTCGGCCTCGACCATCGTCTCGATACTCCCTTGATAGGCTTATGACCAGCTTGTCTTCCATTAGGTTGTATGCCTCGTTGGTAGTTTTATACATGAAATCACCTCCTCCGGCTAGATCCAACTCGTTTTGAGACTCCTTGGTTAATCCGTAGAAAAAGATTTCAATTATGTTGTCCTTGCCCAATCCGTGACCATAGCAACCTCTCAGCATCTCTTTTAGTCTAGCCCATGCTTCAATGGAAGTCTCTCCATCTTCCTGTCGGAATCCTCTGATGTCTCTGAGTAATTTCCTACCCAAGGCGGGTGGGAAAAAGCTTTTGATAAAAGTCTCACGCATTTGCGTCCATGTGGTGATTGAGTTTTCATTAAGCTCTTCGAACCAAACTTTCGCATCTCCGGTGAGAGACGAAGGGAATAACCTCAGTTTGACAGGATCGCCTTTGCCTTGACCGTATTTGAACATCTCACACAGCTCGTTGAATTTGGCTATGTGTTTATGCGGATCTGAATTGTATCGCCCATCGAACGTGTTGTCTTGGATCATCTTGAGATGGTGACCCTTGACAACAAAATCCTCACCCAAGTCCGGGGTGGTGATTGCCGACCCGCGGGTGGGTGGCACTGCTACAGCTTCGGCCCGTCGGTGCATTGGTGTGTCCAAAGGGTCCATAGCTGGTTGCTATTCCGGTTTGTCTTCACAAAACACTTCTTCTACCTCTGAGTCTGAACTGCTTCCTCCTTCCTCTGAAGACGCAATATCTTCAAACTTGACGGGTGAAACTTGATCAAAACTTGGTGGTGTCTGAAGCGATAAGTTGCCTCTTCTCTTGCCTCGTCTCTTTGATACTCCTGGATTTGACTTTGGACTCGCGAGTGGTAATCCCGAAGCCCTTGTGTTCATCAACTACCTGAAATACCTGAAAAGACAAAAACAAGAAAAGCGTAAAACGTACCGGTGTTATAACAATTAAAAGTACCTTCTAAGTAAATAAATACTCAAAAGGATCGTATCACAAATTCGAAACAAAAAACGAAACATCAGTCCCCGACAGCGGCTCCAAAAACTTGATGTGTAAAATCTAGTCTTAATTTAAACCTACTTTTTCACGCAATTACACACTTCTAGGCAGTGGACCTATCCGTATATAATATAATTTTAAGCAAGTATAGGTTCGTTCGCAGGGACTAATTTGTTTTAAATTCCGAATTAATAATACTGAGTATTTTTGGGGATTTTTTTATCGTAACAAAAGATTGCAAGTATTTAAGAAAGTGATGATTAATTAAAATCGAACGAAAGATTAATGATTTAATCAAATAATGAGAAAGTATACTTGTTTGACACTTCACCTATTTTCCGTTTAAAGTTACGAAATCGATTGTTTACAAAACATCTAAGATATGATAAAAGTCCTTCCGAATCTTTTACTAACTTTAATTATCTCTAATTACCCCGTTCCTCCCGAATACAGTAATAATTATTAACAATTAAGCAATAAGAAACAAGCCCGTTTTTAGTGATTTAACCTTATAGAGTTTCCTCCCGAATAACTCCTCTAATTATCAAGTCCTTCCGAATCTTAATACTTAGACCTACTCACTTAAATTTAATTACCTACGTTGTTATTACTAAGTCCTCCCGAATCTTAATAATTTCAAATCGATTATAGACCGACCGATTACTTCATATAACTTGTTAAATCTATCTAGATTTCTCCCGAATACCTAGAATATTGATTAGTCAAATTATATATAAACAACTCTGGTAATATACTAAAATTTAAGCAAATAAGGATCAACGGTTAAACACAAAAACATAAACAATCGAAAACGTTAATTAAACTTCAAATAGGATCCGTTGTTCAAACAAGCATAATGAAAGTTTAGCTACTCATAACTAGGTCTGAAAAAGCAATTAAATTGTTAGAAAACATTCTGGAAAATAATTTAAAACAAGAAAAGAACAAACGAATAATTTTTCCGAAACTGTCGTGATCGCCGTTAGCCGAAAATATGATCTTCCTTGCCTTGAACCTTGCTTCTAAACGTAATAACCTCTTCCAGAGCCTTAGAATAATATATGAATCAATTCTGGACGGATTTGGTGTTGTATTTATAGGCAAAAGAAAAGTGGAAAACGTATTCGACTCGAACTCAAACTTCTTGTAATTATCAGATACGTGCGCAGCACCATGACCATAGGTGCGCAGCACCATGACCATAGGTGCGCGGCACCGGGTTGTTTTTCGTGTCCAAAACCAACTCAAACTCTCGGTTCTCAGCAACCCTTACACTGGTGCGCGGTACCTCTTCAGCTTCTCCGTCTTTTCGTCATTTAAGCTCATTTCTTCACTCCTTTCCGCTTCCCGATCATGTAAACCTGTAAAATAGATAAAAACACTTTTCCACACGATTAAATGTAAAAACCTATCCTATCCATCATGTTTACTATGAAATGTGACCAAATATCGCATAGAAATATCTATATAAATATGTGATATCAATACGGTCTACACACCCGGTTCATTAAATCCATGAACACTGCTGGTGTGTTGGTCAGACCGAATGGCATAACGAGAAATTCGTAATGCCCGTAGCGGGTTCGGAAAGCGGTTTTTGGAATATCGGGTTCACTGACTCGAAACTGATAATACTGATATCGCATATTTATATGTTTATTTCTATGCGATATTCGGTTGTTTTTCATAATAAACATGATGGATAGGATAGGTTTTTGCATTTAATCGTGTGGAAAAGTTTTTTTGTCTATTGTATAGGTTTATATGATTGGAAAGTGGAAATGGTGGAAGAAATGAGCTTAAAAGACGAAAAATAGTGATTTCTGACGAAGAGAACGTCGCAGTAGCACCTCCACCGTTTTGATCATAACTTTTTCATACGATATCCGATTTAGGTGATTAAAATTGGAGAATAAAGAAGAAAGAGAGAGCTACATTTTTGAAATTTGAATATTGGGAAATTTGGCACCCATTGCGCCGTCCTGGTCAAGTAGGACGACGCACACCCCTATTTTCAGCAATATTGCAATTCGACTCAAACACGAATTCTCTTGATTTTTGCCTATAAATACCAACCCAAATCGTCCAGAATTATCATAAATCGGTTCTTATCAATATTTGGAGCTGGAGATCTCGGTTTGGAAGCTTGGAGAGGAAGGAAAAGAGTTAGAGTCGGAGTACGATTACAATTCGATCACGACACGTTTTGCAACTTTCCTAGTTTGTTTCTTACTCTTTTATTCAAGATTTTTAGTATGTTTTCTCTATATTTATTTTCTGTTTTGAACTTTAATATGAGTAGCTAAACACTTTTGAATGCTCGTTTGAATAATGGATCTTGTTTGACGGTTTTGTATCGTTTTTGAATGTTTAGGTGTTTATGTTTAATCGTAGATCCTTATTTGTTTAAGTTTTAATATATTATCATAAAGTTGTTTATATACAAATTAATTAATCAACATTCTAGGTATTCGAGAGGAATCTAGATAGGTTAAATAAATTGTATGAAATAATCAATCGGTTTTTAATTGGTTTAACATTGTTAGGATTCGAGAGGACTTAGTAATAACAACTTAGATAATTAAACGTGAACAAGTAAGTCAAATTTATAAGATTCGAGAGGACTTAGTAATTAGAAAAGTTATTCGAGATGAAACTTTATAAGATTAAATCATAGAACACCGGCTTGTTAATTAATGCTTAATTGTTGATAATTATAACTGTATTCGAGAGGAACATTATAGTTTGAAATAGTTAAAGTTAGTAAGGTATTCGAGAGGAATTTTACTATACATTAGAAGTTAAATATACATTCAATTACGTAAACTTTACTAGATTTCAAGTGAAGTATCAACGAGTGTTTTTCTCCATTATTTGATACCAAACAATAACTTTTTCTAAATCGATTTTTATAATCATTCTTAGTTTTAATTAGTTAATTAATCGTGACAACACAAAACCCCATAACAAACTTAGTATTATTAATTCGTTATTTAAAAACTATTCAGTCCTTGCGAACGAACCTTTACTTACTTAAAGTTATATTATATACGAATAGGTCCACTGCCTATAGTGTGTAATTAAGTGAAATAGTAGGTCAAGTTTTATAAACTAGATTTTACACATCAGATACCCTGAACGGAGATCGATTTTTGAGAAATAAGTTGCACCATGTAACTGGTTGAACAGATCATCGATTGGAGGGACAGGGTATCGGTTCTTGACAGTCAGCTTATTGAGTTCACGGTAATCGATGCACATCCGGAAAGATCCGTCTTTCTTTTTCACGAAGAGGATTGTTCCTCCCAGGGGGGACGTACTAGGACGTATTAAGCCATGATCTAAGAGTTCCTGCAGCTGTTCAGATAATTCTTGTATTTCGGGCGGTGCCAGACGGTACGGTGTCTTGGCGACCGGTGGTGCGCCAGGAACGAGATCAGTTCGGAATTCTACTTGTCGTTGTGGAGGTAGCCCGGGTAAATCGTCTGGAAAGACGTCGGGATGATCCTTTACCACAGGGATGTCTTGCATGCGTTTCTCTTTCGGTTTACGCTCGACAATATGCGCTAAGAAGGCATCGCAGTCCTTCTCGAGATACTTGCGCATTTTCATGGCTGAAACCATACGAAGTTGTTGTCCAGGTTTGTCTCCCTGTACAATGAGGGTTTCGCCGTCTGACAGGGGTATTCAGATAAGTTTTTTGAAACAGACAATTTCGGCTAGGAAACGAGATAACCAGTCCATTCCGACGATGATGTTGAAACTTTTCAGCTCAATGGGAATGAGGTCTATGGGGGAAATTTTATCTTCTAAGCACATTGAACATCCTGCGATCACATCCTTAGCTTCAAACTCTTGACCATTAGCATATTCCACGGTGAAGCTATCCTTAAGAACTTTAGATCCAAAATTGATAAGGGGCCTAAATTCTAAGGACACGAAGCTTCTCTCGGCTCCTGAATCGAATAATATTGATGCATAATGGTTTTTCACAGTAAACGTACCTGTTACTGCGTTCGGGTCTTGTCTTGCCTCTTCGGTGGTGATTACAAATGCACGTTCGTGGCCTTGCCCGCCCTGATTTGGTTGAGCGTTTTGTAATTTAGGGCAAGCATTTCGGAAGTTTTTGTCACTTCCGCATTCGAAGCACACTGGCTTCTTGCCTCGATCACCATTTCCTCCTGGGCAGTATCTGGGGTAGTGCCCCACCTTGTTACACAAGTTGCACACCGGGCAATTCCCAGCATGATGGAAGTTGCATTTTCCACATTTGGGGTGCGTCCCGTTGTAAGATCGGGGTCCGTTTGATGGTGCAGTAGTTACCGCAAATTTGCGGGTGGTTCTGGATTTCTTTTTCCGATCACTCCTTCTTGGCTGGTGATCAGCCTTCCTTTTTCGCTTTCCTCCCGCTTGACAGATGCTGGGGAGGAAAGGAGGTTGTTTGCCAGTCGATGCGCGGCTCAACAGAGATGACCGTTCCTCTAATTTCAGGAGAGAGACCGAAGATGTAACGATCGATCCGGTTCTCTTCCGGGGTTACCATCCTTGGAACCAAACGAGCAAGCTCGTAGAAACGGGTAGTGTACGCGTCGTCTTCATTGCCGACCATCTTGTGGTTCCATAGCTCTACCTCGAGCTTATGTACCTCGCCCTTGGAGCAGTATTCCTCCATGATAAGCTTCTTGAAATCGTCCCATGATAGGGCATAGGCAGCGGCTCGTCCTCGGGTTTGGACCACGAGGTTCCACCACGATAAGGCTCGTCCGTGGAGCACGCAAGAAACGTACTCCACTTTCTCAGTTTCAGCACAGCGGCTGATGTGTAGGACTGATTCGATACTCTCGATCCACGAGAGTAGCCCTACAGCACCAGAGGTGAAGTGAAAATCTTTTGGCTTGCATGTCATGAAGCCCTTGTAAGTGCAGCCGGTTCGGGTTAGGGTTTTGGTGTTGGTTTTGGTTCTGGTTATCGTTTTGCTGCTGGTCGTTATGTTGGTTGTTGTAACACTCCGGCTAAAGCGGAATACACCTGAGGCATTACAATTGTTCTTAACTCGTGTTCCTCTATTAGGTTATAATAGACACATTTAATGATTTAAATGAATGCATTAAAGATGAATAAATGTTTTACAGAAAAGTAACCGAAAAAACGACAAAAGACTTAAATTATTCATTAATGTCATTAACTAGGTCCAAGCTCTTATGTTTTCTTCAAGCAAACCTATCCATTTCCTGTATCATGTAAAAAGTAAACGTCAATACAAAAGTATTGGTGAATAAACAAGTTTAAGACACGAGTATAAAGTATTAAAAAGATTACGTAATAAATAGTATAAAAGTAATATAAATGAATATGTAAAATATAGTATAAAAGAATGTATAATAAAAGAATATATAAAGATTGTATATTGTAAGAAAGTATAATATGTGTAATATGGCATAACACGCGTTTGTATCAAGTCTGATGTATATCATATGTGATCAAAGTCACATAGGGTCCGGTCGAGGGCCTCGGCATTCACAGTAACACGTCGGAATGTCTAATAACGGCCAATAGATATATCACGTTTCCCGTTTAGTATATACATATAATGAATGATTGATTGTTTGAATGTTTGATTTATCGTGTGTACATCCCATAATGATTGTGTCACTTGATTCATTCCAATGTTTGCCATAATACAAAAATATAGTATCAAATATGAATATAAGTACATATAAACATAAATGACTTTACGAATAAATATAATAAGAATGACTTTTATGAATGAATACCAATATGAATGAATTACGATGAAAATAATACAAAAAGTATACATATAAACATGATTATAAGTGAGTATATAAACATGAATATAAGTTTTAATATGAATATAAGTATGAATCTCAATATGAATATAAGTCTTAATATACACATAAATATAAGTATGAATATAAACATAAATATGGATATGAATCACCATATTACTATAAGTATGAATATAGACATAAAATATAAATGTGAACATAAGTATGAATTAAACATAAAAGTATGAATATAAGTATGAATATGAATGTCATGATACAACCCAAAGATTTATATAATAAAAAGGGCATCGAGTTTACTCACATGATTAAATACGGAGGTAGATACGGATACTAGATTATGAATACGGAATACGTTGAAAGGAACACCAAACTTGCCTTTACAAATCTAGAAATAAGAATAAATATGAATAAGAATATATCATGAATTTGGAGTTTTCTAGATTAGAGTTTGAATAAACAAGATTAATAAGGTGATGATGGTAAGCTTGAGTAACATAAAAGATAAACATGATTATGATGAAAAACAATAGAATTGGGAACCTTTACAATCGATTATGGGAGGCTTGAAGTCTTGATTATGGAGCTTTGTGTGGGTTTGATTTTTGACAAAATGACACCAATTTATAGAGTTTGATATGTGATAAAGAAAGGTCAAAATGTAACTCCCCTAATAATTAACTCCAAATTTAATTATTGTAGGTTTCAAAAAGAAATGGTTAAAGAGGTGTTTAAAGCCATAAATAAGAAATGTGTAACTCATTTGACCAAACTTGAAGGCTAAGAACAAGGCTAAGAACAAGGAAACATATATACATACATACATACATAGTTCCTTGCATGCATGTATTAATTAAACTACTTGTCTTTAACACATTACTAGAATTACTTGCATTTATATAAGTCCATGTGTATTAAACACATTTTAGTGTACATTAATGTACACATGCAAGATAACACATTAATAATGGGGTACAAGGTTTAAATAGAATTAAGATAACCCAAATATACATAACTCAAATCGAACTTTTATAAATCGTCAAATGTATACAATTACAAAGTCCGAATTAAAGTTACAAGTCAAGTATCGGGTCGGATTCGGGCACGGTGTTACAGTCTCCACAACTTTAAAGATTTTCGTCCTCGAAAATTATGGTTGACTAGTACCCGGTTGATTTATGAATAAGTGCGGATATTTGGATTTCATGTGATCTTCTTGTTCTCATGTAAACTCTGGTCCACGTTTAGATTCCCAACGTACTTTCACTATTGGAATTGAACTTCTCCTTAGTTTCTTAATTTCACGGTCTAAGATTTCAACAGGTCGCTCTACGAAGTGCATAGTCGAATCGATTTGGATTTCATCCAATGGTACATGTAGATTTTCATCAGCTAGACATTTTCGCAAATTAGATACATGAAAGACTGGATGAACATTCTCTAGTTCGGTCGGTAACTCAATTCTATACGCAACCTTACCCACACGCTCGATAATTCTGAAGGGTCCAACCTATCTCGGGGCAAGCTTCCCTTTCTTGCTGAATCGTACCACGCCTTTCCAAGGTGAAACCTTGAGAAGAACGCGATCATCAACAACAAATTCAAGAGGCTTTCTACGCTTATCGTCGTAACTTTTCTAACGACTACGAGCGGTGGTGAGGTTTTCGCGTATTTTTACGATTTTATCCGTTGTCTCTTGTATCAATTCGGGTCCAGTTATTTGCGTTTCCCCAATGTCTTGCCAACATACCGGCGATCTACATTTACGACCATATAAAGCTTCCTAAGGGGCCATGTTTGCACTCGTATGATGACTGTTGTTGTAAGAAAATTCGATAAGTCCGAGGTGTGAGTCCCAACTACCACCGAAATCGATGACACAGGTTCTCAACAAATCCTCTAGTGTTTGAATAGTATGCTCCGATTGACCATCAGTTTGACGATGGTAAGCGGTGCTGAGATTCAAGCGAGTTCCAAGTGCGGATTGAAGAGATCTCCAAAATCGAGATATGAATCGACCATCACGGTCAGAAATGATGTCAAGCGGTACGCCATGAAGTCTTACGATTTCTTGAATGTAGATTTGAGCTAAGCGTTCGACACGATAAGTTTCACAAATAGGAATGAAGTGAGCGACTTTAGTCAAACGATCAATGATTACCCAAATACTGTTGTAACCTTTTGATGAACGTGGAAGTTTGGTTATAAAGTCCATCGCAATGCCTTCCCATTTCCACAACGGGATTTCGGGTTGAGTTAACAAACCTGAGGGCTTTTGATGTTCGGCTTTAACCTTCAAACAAGTTAGACATTTTTGAACGAATAAGAATATATCCTTTTTCATGCCTGACCACCAATAGGAATGCTTCAAATTATGATACATTTTATCGGCTCCGGGATGAATCGAGTATCGAGTATTATGAGCTTCTTTCGTCACAAGATTACGAAGATCATCGATTGAAGGTATCCAAAGACGATCGTTGAAATAATGAAGACCGTTTGGTTTGATGATTAATTGCTTTTCAATGCCACAACCCAATTCACTAGCCAAGTTTCCACCATTGATTATCTTCTGTTGCGCAATACCGATTAACGAATGAAGATCCGAAAGAACACGAATACTGTAGAATTTTTGAATAAGGTTTACGACTCAAGGCGTCGGCAACAACGTTAGCCTTGCCAGGATGATATTAAATCTCACAGTCGTAATCATTAAGCAATTCAATCCATCTACGTTGCCTCATGTTTAGATCTTTTTGATTGAATAGATGCTGAAGACTATGGTGATCCGTGTAAACAATACACTTCGTACCAAAGAGATAATGTCTCCACAACTTTAGAGCGAAGATAACCGCTCCAAGTTCGAGATCATGAACGGTATAATTGACTTCGTGCTTCTTCAATTGTCTCGATGCATAAGCTATGACTTTTCCTCGTTGCATTAACACACAACCAAGACCATTTCCCGATGCATCACAATATACCACGAAATCTTCGGTTCCATCAGGAAGACTAAGAACAGGTGCTTTACAAAGTTTGTCTTTAAGAATGTGAAATGCTGATTCTTGATCATCTTCCCAAACAAACTTCTCAGTTTTATGAGTAAGCTTCGTCAAAGGAATAGCGATCTTTGAGAAGTTTTCGATGAAACGACGATAATAGCCTGCCAACCCAAGAAAAGATCGAATCTCAGAAGGATTAGTTGGAATAGGCCAGTTACGAACGGCCTCGATCTTAGTGGGATCAACGTGTATTCCCTTTGCATCAACTACATGAGCCAAAAATTTAACTTCCTTGAGCCAAAATTCGCACTTCGAGAATTTAGCATAAAGCTTTTCTTTCTTGAGGAGTTCTAGAGCAAGTCGCAAATGAGTTTCATGCTCGGCTTTGGATTTTGAATAAATGAGAATATCATCGATAAAGACTATGACGAATTTGTCGAGGTATGGTTTACAAACGCGATTCATTAGATCCATGAAAACAGCAGGTGCGTTTGTGAGTCCAAATGGCATAACCATAAACTCGAAATGACCATAGCGAGTTCGGAAGGCAGTTTTAGAAATGTCTTCTTCGGCTACTCTAAGTTGATGATAGCCCGAACGAAGGTCTATCTTAGAGAAACAAGTAGCGCCTTGCAATTGATCAAACAAGTCGTCGATTCGAGGTAAAGGATAACGATTCTTGATGGTAAGTTTGTTAAGTTCACGGTAATCGATGCACATCCGAAACGAACCATCTTTCTTCTTTACAAATAAAAAAGGAGCACCCCAAGGAGAAGAAATAGGGCGAATAAAACCCTTGTCGGTTAGTTCTTGCAATTGGCTTGAAAGCTCTTGCATTTCCGAAGGAGCGAGACGATAAGGAGCTTTGGCAATAGGAGTTGCGTTAGGAATGAGATCAATACGGAATTTCCACTTCTCGTACAGGAGGTAATCCAGATACGTCTTCGGGAAAGACTTCGGGGAAATCCCGAATGATGGGAATATCTTCAAGTTTGAGCGTTTCTTTTCTTGTATCAATGATGCGAGCTAGAAACGCAGAATAACATGGAAGATCCTTCTTATGCTTACGCAAGTAGCTATAAGCTTGCGTACAGGACATGAGTTTAAGTCCCTTTAATTTTGTTTCACCACAAACCGTAAGAATACTACCATCAACACACGGAATATGAATAGATTTATCAACGCAAATGATCTCGGCATGATGTTGGGATAACCAATCCATCCCTACGATAACGTCGAAACTACCCAAATTCATAGGCACTATATCTATAGCGAAATCACGATTCCCTAGACTTAAGGTACAATCATTCAAAATAGAACTTAGTTTAAGAACCTTGCCATTGGCTACTTCGACACTAAGGGGATCATGCAACTTATTTCTTTTCAAAGCAAGCAAAGGTTCAAATTGGGTAGAGATAAAGCTACGATCGGCACCCGAATCAAATAAAATGGAAGCATAAATACCATTGATGAGAAACGTACCATTAAGAATGAAAATAAGAATGAATAAATATTAGACTTTAACGAGTTACTATAATTGACTGGGCGTACGCTTAACAATGACCAACGAATGATTTAACGAATGATTAACAGGTAATTAACGAATGAGTAATGAATAATTAACGGATGATTAACGAATGATCAACACGTAATTAACGAATGAGTAATGAATAAGTAACGGATGATTAACGAATGATTAACGAATGATCAACGAATGATTATTGATTCACGTATGATTAACGTATCCGTATCACTCACGTATAATGTTTAAAGAAATCATAAAATAATGAATATATAAATACGTATAAATACGAATAAAATTGATTTTTGAGGGTTACGGTTAAATCCGTAGAAATTCTCGACATATCAAGAATACCAACTCCAAAGAATCATATCGTGACCTAGGAGAGGATGACTCTCATCCAAATTTCCCAGTTTGGTATACGTAATTGTAACGAGATACCGCTCTAGACAGAAATTTGAACTACCGATCTTCCAAACCTTACAGCCTTATAACATGAACTTTTAGAATTTTAATTCAAGACCAGAAGGGTAAAACATTTCATTATTAAAGATTTGGTTTAAGTGTCGCGCTTTGGCCTAGGAGAGGAGTGTTCGTCGAGAGTTTACGAACCAGTATCGTTAACGCTCTCTCGATTAGTCACATCCAAACCTTACAGTTACTACGCAACAAGTACTAAATCTTCAATAAGGTTTAGAAATATATATATAGTATTAATAATTTTTTTTTTTTTGAAAACGACGAATAAAGAATCTCTTAAAAGAATTTAGTAAGAGGAACACAAAAATTAGTTAAAAACAATTTTTATGATGCATGAACACACGAGGACGTGTGTGGGGTAGCTTATAGACTAGGTCGTTTTCTAACCACCTAATTCCCTATAAACACGAGCTCTGATACCAACTGTAACACCCCGACTAAAGCGGAATACACCTGAGGCATTACAATTGTTCTTAACTCGTGTTCCTCTATTAGGTTATAATAGACACATTTAATGATTTAAATGAATGCATTAAAGATGAATAAATGTTTTACAGAAAAGTAACCGAAAAACGACAAAAGACTTAAATTATTCATTAATGTCATTAACTAGGTCCAAGCTCTTATGTTTTCTTCAAGCAAACCTATCCATTTCCTGTATCATGTAAAAAGTAAACGTCAATACAAAAGTATTGGTGAATAAACAAGTTTAAGACACGAGTATAAAGTATTAAAAAGATTACGTAATAAATAGTATAAAGGTAATATAAATGAATATGTAAAATATAGTATAAAAAAATGTATAATAAAAGAATATATAAAGATTGTATATTGTAAGAAAGTATAATATGTGTAATATGGCATAACACGCGTTTGTATCAAGTCTGATGTATATCATATGTGATCAAAGTCACATAGGGTCCGGTCGAGGGCCTCGGCATTCACAGTAACACGTCGGAATGTCTAATAACGGCCAATAGATATATCACGTTTCCCGTTTAGTATATATACATATAATGAATGATTGATTGTTTGAATGTTTGATTTATCGTGTGTACATCCCATAATGATTGTGTCACTTGATTCATTCCAATGTTTGCCATAATACAAAAATATAGTATCAAATATGAATATAAGTACATATAAACATAAATGACTTTACGAATAAATATAATAAGAATGACTTTTATGAATGAATACCAATATGAATGAATTACGATGAAAATAATACAAAAAGTATACATATAAACATGATTATAAGTGAGTATATAAACATGAATATAAGTTTTAATATGAATATAAGTATGAATCTCAATATGAATATAAGTCTTAATATACACATAAATATAAGTATGAATATAAACATAAATATGGATATGAATCACCATATTACTATAAGTATGAATATAGACATAAAATATAAATGTGAACATAAGTATGAATTAAACATAAAAGTATGAATATAAGTATGAATATGAATGTCATGATACAACCCAAAGATTTATATAATAAAAAGGGCATCGAGTTTACTCACATGATTAAATACGGAGGTAGATACGGATACTAGATTATGAATACGGAATACGTTGAAAGGAACACCAAACTTGCCTTTACAAATCTAGAAATAAGAATAAATATGAATAAGAATATATCATGAATTTGGAGTTTTCTAGATTAGAGTTTGAATAAACAAGATTAATAAGGTGATGATGGTAAGCTTGAGTAACATAAAAGATAAACATGATTATGATGAAAAACAATAGAATTGGGAACCTTTACAATCGATTATGGGAGGCTTGAAGTCTTGATTATGGAGCTTTGTGTGGGTTTGATTTTTGACAAAAAGACACCAATTTATAGAGTTTGATATGTGATAAAGAAAGGTCAAAATGTAACTCCCCTAATAATTAACTCCAAATTTAATTATTGTAGGTTACAAAAAGAAATGGTTAAAGAGGTGTTTAAAGCCATAAATAAGAAATGTGTAACTCATTTGACCAAACTTGAAGGCTAAGAACAAGGCTAAGAACAAGGAAACATATATACATACATACATACATAGTTCCTTGCATGCATGTATTAATTAAACTACTTGTCTTTAACACATTACTAGAATTACTTGCATTTATATAAGTCCATGTGTATTAAACACATTTTAGTGTACATTAATGTACACATGCAAGATAACACATTAATAATGGGGTACAAGGTTTAAATAGAATTAAGATAACCCAAATATACATAACTCAAATCGAACTTTTATAAATCGTCAAATGTATACAATTACAAAGTCCGAATTAAAGTTACAAGTCAAGTATCGGGTCGGATTCGGGCACGGTGTTACAGTTGTTGTCGTTGTTATTGTTGTTTTTGTTTCCCTGGTTTCCTTGGTTGATCCCAGCAGTGATCTAGGCGATCATGTCGGGGATTGCCGCGTTAAGTTGCGCGGAAACCTGCTCAGCTATCAGGTTAGCATTGCTTCTCTTGGGAGGCATGATTCTACAACAGAAAAGGGAAACCAGTTTAGAACGAACGAATAGGAATACTCGATAAGAATTTAAAATAATGAATAACGACAATAACACAAATAGTATAAAGGAGGGATAGATAGTGCACGCACGATAAGCGATCAAGGAATGATAATACAATTCAAGCA
The DNA here is from genome assembly GCA_910822075.1 of Senecio squalidus. Taxonomy (NCBI): domain Eukaryota; kingdom Viridiplantae; phylum Streptophyta; class Magnoliopsida; order Asterales; family Asteraceae; genus Senecio; species Senecio squalidus. The sequence continues at coordinate 60,086,280 of CAJVGC010000590.1, read as the reverse complement.
TAATTGCCAAGTACGGAAAATAAAGATAGAAATTCATTCCATAACAATAGTAGTCGGTTACAAGGTTCATAATAATAAGAAAGGTTCAAATACTATACGAGTCTTACTTGTGTACAAATACGGGAAATTACAACTTATACTAAGGTAAAAATACAAAATAAAAGGAAATAATCTAACGGCGCCTGTCCAAGAACATCTTCAACAGGATGACAGCGATCAGGGTTCCCGTCACGAAGAAGGCGCTCACGAGGCGCTAAACAGTCCTCGAAGTAGATTGAGTCGAAGATATGACTCGGTTAGACTGCTCAGACAGACGGTGAGCGGCTTCAGAGACCTCGAACAGAAGGTGAGCCTGCTGCTCAGTCTCCTCAGTGAGTCCCTAAAGGTCTCGACGGAGTGCGTGATACTCGGTCGAGGAGAACCTCTGACCAGGCGGCATCATCGGTGGTCGACACAGTCTTGCGCCGTCGGGGCGCTGCATCGTGTAACCGTGGAGTCGCTCCCATCGGTAGCGGTCCATGGTCGATGTGGCCGATTCCGCATATGGGTCCTCGGGGTGCAACGGAATCTGAGGAGGCATAACTATGGCTGGGTCGGGAGTCGTCTGTCCGACCATAGGATCCGGTAGACGACCGGTAAGGATGACCTGCTTGCGAGCAGTCAACCTGATGTGCGGTCCGCGCTGCTATGGGGTTGCGGCTGGCAGAACCGTCCTCGGGCTGGACGTGACGTGGCTGCTAGTAAACGTCATCGAGCTCTCCTCGGAAGGATCCGTCATACTGTGGTGTTGAGCCCCTGATGCTGTGAAGTCATCCGAAACTTCGTTCGAGAATTCCGCTCGTGCGTGAGAGTGCGACTGTGAACGGGAGTGTGACGAGCGAGACATGTCGTAACTGCGAATAAACGGTACACGTGAGTATGGGGAAAAAAGGAAAATGTAAAAGTGAAAGTGCATGTACGGGTCTACCACGTGAGAATCGGGAATCAGTGGGACATCGTAAGTAGTTGAAAACATCATCACATCATACAACATAGGCATAGATCACAAGTAATCATCATAGTTGGAACATCGTAAGTACACCACATAATGAGCGTGCGGTATCAGTATGAAACACATACTGATAATCATCATAGTTGGAACATCGTAAGTACACCTCATGGAACATAGTATGGAAGTGAATTTCATTTCTCGTAAATCATTTCTTTCAAAAGTTTGTTTTTGGTTCAGCTTTACTTTCATGTAATGAGCAGGCATAGGACTTGGTTGTAGGAGTCGGACTCTAGATGACCTTTAGGATTTCTTTTCATTGTGGTTGTTTTATATTTATAAAATTGGATTATATATCAGGCTTGTATTGTCACACTCCGCTAAAGCGGAAACACAGGATGTGAAGAGCATCGATATCATAACACGATGTATAATAAATTCAAACGGTTTCAAGTCATTAAAAGAAGTAATAAAATGTTTACATAGTTCGAAAATAACCAAGTGTTTAGCATTTCATTACAACAAAATACATAAGTAAGGATTTATAAAGTAATTCCCAAAATGTGAAACAAGGTCTTCTTCCAGTTCATGAATCACGTGACTTGCCTGACCCCTCCAAAAGCTATGCACTTCGTGTCCTTACACTGCATTTTCGAGTAGGCACTAATTTAATTTAAAACTGATAGTAGGCACTTACGAGCAGTTATATTCTCATCAAGAGTCAATAGAGGTGCCGAGTGTGGCGATTACATGACATACAATCAATCATAAGTTTATAAGAGTGTCGAGTGTGGCAAATAAAAAGCATATGCATATAAGTAAGTAAAAAGTTTGATTCTCATGTTTCCCCCAAAAGAGTTGTACAAAATAGTACTAAAAGTGGGGATGTAACTCACGGATTGCGAAGAGTTAAGCTTGTGCGGAAAGAAGTCGAACGCGTCGGAATCAAATAAGGCTTAGAGCATACCAAGTTTCGAGTAATTATAATGGTTTATTAAGTTTATAAATTATTTAGTCAACAAAAATACTTAAGTTTTAAAGGCTATGTTAATGCCTAACGAAAATCGGGCAACGCTTCCGCGCTATAATTTTTAAGTCCAAATTTTCCAACACTTTCCCGCTTACAATTTTTATAGCAATATTTACTTATATTCACCAACACAACACAATGTTTATAAGTCAATTTAGTCCCCTTAAACACAAGTATTTGTTCATTACAGTTTTCATTTATTTAGGTTCTAGTTATATAAGCTCAAGGTGACGATTTTAACGATTTTAAACGATTTTTGAGAGCTTTCAGCAGCCAGGTGCGTAGCCCTGGAGAGGGAGGGCAGCGCCCCTGCTGACAGACCTTTCCGAAAATCGTTTCCGTGGTAAAAATGGTCATTCTAATGGTGGATTTTTAACATGCAACTGATACAAACCTTAAAATACCTTCAATTATCAGTTTCTTTTGGATGTTTAACCACAAACACATAGATTTATGTAATAATTTATAAAAACTCGTTTTTCACACCATGAAAGTTAATAAAAAGATATTTTTAGGTGTTTAATCCAACACGCAATGAGTTATTTGAGCAAAGACAGTAAATAGAAGAGTTTTTACCGGAGAGAAATGGTTTGATGTTGATTTGTTGGTGATTTAAGCTTCAAATTGATGAAATTGTTTATGCAAACCAATGGATGACCACCTTCTTGATTTTTTGATTATTAGGAAGATTTTTAGAGATGTTTATGGTGTGATTTTTCTGCCAAAAGTGAATTGAAATGGAGCTCTAGAGAGAAAAGGGATGAAGTGTGTGTTTGTTGTTGTTAAAAATGAGAGAGAAATGAGAGATATTGGGTTTAGTTAGTGTACTCTCTGGACCATAGGGAGGTCCTCTCGTGCTTGGACAGGTGTTAGTGTTATCTTACATGCAAGTTTGAGTTATCAAAGTTAAAAAAAAAAAAAAACTTGATCTGCTAAGGACGGCGTCGCCCTAAGCTTTTAGGGCTGCGCACCCAGCAGTTTTTCAGCCTTTTTCGTTTTTCGTTTTCGTTAACGTTAAGCATTTTTGTTCGTTGAAAATTTATGATTTGTTATGCAATGAACTTAGGAAAGTTCATTATGTGTTTTCTTGGTATTATGATTCATTTATTGATTCCGATTTCGATTCCGACACACACATGTTTACGGTATAAGTACAGTTAAGAGCAATTACAGATATCTCGAAGATAAAGACTACGGAATTCACCTGAATTTTTGATGGATGTCACATTATCACCTGGTTAAAAAGAATTTCGTCCCGAAATTAGTTCGCTTCATCGGGAGTGGAAGAGTCTTTGAATAGATGTGGATACTTCTGACGAATCTTGTCTTCACGTTCCCACGTGAATTCGTGACCTCGTCGGGAATTCCACTGAACCTTGACAATAGGAATACGACTCTGCTTGAGTTGCTTGACCTCTCGGTCCACAATTTCAAGTGGTTCTTCGATGAAGTGGAGTTTATTTTCGATCTGAACCTCGTCCAGTGGAATGACAATGGTCTCATCAGATAGGCACTTTTTCAAGTGTGAGACGTGGAACACGTTGTGGATGCTGGAGAGTTCTTGTGGGAGTTGGAGTCGATAGGCTACCGGGATGATTCGTTCTATCACCTCGAATGGTCTGGTGTACCTCGGGCTTAGCTTGGAGAGCTTCCCGAAACGGATTACCCCTTTCCATGGAGATATATTGAGGAGCACTCTATCGCCGACCTGGAACTCGAGGGGTTTCCTTCGGTTGTCGGCATAGCTTTTTTGTCTGCTTCGGGATTCCTTCAGCCTTTTCCGAATGGTTGTAATCTTGTCTATGGTCTCCTGAACGATATCGAGCCTTGTTAATTGTCGATCTCCGGATTCTAGCCAACAAAGCGGTGACCGACATTTGCGTCCGTATAAGGCCTCGAATGGCGCACACTTGATGCTAGCATGGTAGTTGTTATTGTAGGAGAACTCGACCAAAGGTAGGTGAGCGTCCCAACTTCCTCCGAAGTCAACTACACATGCTATTAGCATATCCTCAAGCATTTGAATCGTCCTTTCACTCTTACCATCGGTCTGGGGATGGTAGGTTGTGCTAAGGTCTAGTCGGGTCCCGAGAGATTTCTCAAGTGCATTCCAAAATCGGGACGTGAATCGACTATCCATGTCGGATATGATGGAGAAAGGTGTTCCGTGATGAGATACGATCTCGTTAATGTAAATTTGAGCGAACTTTTCCATAGAGTAGTTCTCTCGGACAGGTAGGAAGTGTGCAGATTACGTTAACCGGTCTACGATAACCCAAATCGTGTCATTCCCCTTTGCCGTACGGGGCAGTTTGGTTACGAAATCCATGGAGATCTGTTCCCACTTCCATAAGAGAATCTCCGGATGTTGCAGTAGACCTGAGGATACACAAGTTTTTTTTCAACCGAACGGGTAACCGAGATGATAGAGAAGTGATTCAAGTGTCTTGAAACTACTGGAAAAGACATGTAACAAGGTTAACGGTGAGATCTAGGATTGATGAACAAGAAAATGGGACAAAAAGGTGAAAAAGTCACCATCTGACAATGACCCGCCCGGGCTAGGTTCCTTTTGAAAAAGGACCCGCCCGGGTTGCACGATGAACCCATTTTTTGTTTCAAAATTCTTGGATCCTTGATTTTTAAACGCTAAAACCAACATGCAAACCAAGAATCTTGATAATCAGAGTATAGTGATGAATCTTACCAGTAGCTGTGAATATTAGAAGCTCTTGATGACGAGATTGATGAAGTTTCCGGATAGGAATGGTGGTGAAGATGATGGGAGTGAATGGAATGGTGTAAGATGATGTTGTACTTGCTTAACCTTGCTTGGATTAGGTTTGAATAACCCGGAAATGGTGTGTTTCCTCTGTAAATGGAAGTGGAGTAGAGATATTTTGAGTGTGTATGTGTTGGTGATATAGAAATGAGAGAGAGAGAGAGATATGAAAATGTGTGTGTCGGGGGGGGGGGGGGGGGGGGGGATGGTAAATGGGGTTGGAAATTGAGTGTGGAGTGTGTTTGTGGTGTTAAAATGGCAGAAACAAGGCTCCATCACGTGCACTAGGTTCCAGCAACTCACCACCCATGATGTCCAATGAAAATTCAACAAGAACAAAAGTGGTTGTTTTTCCCGTCGTTGACCCTCCGGGCCATTTCCTTAAGGAAATGGACCCGCCCGGGTTAGGGCAGAACATGATTTTTGTTGTCGTTCTCTTTGTACAGGCTCAAATCTCGAAAGGTTGTCATGGATAATGTAATATCCCAAAAATTTGAATATATATTTTGAGAAATAAGCAATAAGGTAAGTTTGAGTCTAAATATGTTTAAGTTATAAGCTAAGTATTTTAATATTGATTATATCATTAAAATTTATAATTTTTCTAAGTTTAATATTATTTATTTTGTCTTAAGTTGTTAAATAATAAAGTTAACATAAGTAAACTATTATTTTGTCACATGCTTAATAAATTCTTAAACAATGTCTTTTAGTAATTTTATATTATAATTCACAACTTTCAAACATTAGATTCTTTTTGGTACATAAACCTTTTGCTTTCACATCATTAATCTACTCATAACTAAATTTTTATCACCATTTATTTTTGTTAATTAATAGATAATTTAATAAAAATCATCCATATTTTTGTGTTACAATATCAAAGGTCTCTTATGAATTTTTCTCCCATTGATTCCTCTCTCAAAAATCCACCATATTGTGATTTCCAATTTGCTAAGTCTTGATTCATTTTGGTGTGGAAAAAAGGTTGTTTGTATCCATATGTTAAGGTAATTTTTCTTTCTTTTGTTCTATATTCTTAAAAGTATACGATCATTTTATAAACTATAAAATTATTACATGAAAACCTCAAACAAGAAAAGAAAATTCATGTCTAAATTTGGTTTAATATTACATACTTTTTGTTGTCAAAATATAGGGTAAATGATGGGAGTTTTAAACACACTTATAACTTTTGAATAATATAAATAATCACTTTGGAATCATATATTAATCTAAGAAAATAAAGGATATTACATACTACCTATTTGAATGTGTTTTGTGCTCATACTTTTCTATATGTTAGATTTGGTTCGTTGATCGCATTCGTTCGATGGTTCTTTCGTTTTTGGAATTATTTTGTTTGGAAATAAGGTACGGATATTCCGAGTCTCTTTTAATTATGTTTTCCTTGTTCGTATTATTGCTGGTACGAATATTCTTTATATTATATGTATATTTGTTGTCTTCGTTCGATTGATTATTTTGATTGTTCCAATATTCTTAACTTTCTTTTTAGTATTCATTTTATTTGTATATTGTTCATTCGATATCTTATGTGCCTTATTTTGATTCATGGCTTCCTTATGCGTATTTTCATAATTCTCTTGATATATATGTTTCTTTGATCATTTGTACGTATATATTATCTTTCAATAAGTATTATTTTATTCGTAATATGTTTGCACATATGTCTATCTTATACGTCCTTTTTATTCGAAACTCACCTTATTGTGTTGCATCTTCCTTTGATACATGTTTCTTGTGATTATTGATACAAATTCATCGTTCTTCTCGTATGTGTATCTTTTGACCGTTTGTACAAATTTCCTATAACTCTCTTTGAAAATCTCGTTGAATGTTTTGATATATTATTGGTATGACATGTATGTTTGCATAAAAGTTAGTTTATGTTTTGTTTTGAAATAATATTACTTTATTATGATCATTTGGTGTACTAACGAGAATTTGTGATCATGTGTAGATTTGAAATGAGTAAACGAAAATTATTTTATGTGTCAAAATCGTGTCTCGAAAACCCCTACCGAAACAGCCTCGAGATAGTCCCGAAATAGTCCCGAATCAGCCCCGAAAATGTCCAAAAACTTCCTCGTAAAAGTTTCGAAACAACCCGGTAAAGAACACGTGTGACTGTGGTAATTGGTACAGTGATTCGTATAAAGTGCCACTCATTCCGTGTGGCTTTACACGTCCCGATAAGGACCCGTTGAGTTATTATTTCGTAAATAGATTGATAATGTTGTCATGGTGACTCGTGACAAAATTAGAACTGACGGTTGGGTAGACACGTGATTTTCAAAATAAATAAAATGTTATATTATATAATATTTTATGTTTGTGGTTAAACTACTTTACGTACATTATAAATAACTTTTTAAACATATTTTGGAGTCTATTAATCACTTTGAAAATTTGTAAAAGTATTTTGAAATTTGTAACATATAAGTCGGTTTAAACGATTTTGTAAGATATGCCTAAGAGTAACCTATCCATGGAGGTCCCATGGGCGCGTTATTGTGACACCAATAATGTGGCATCGACCGTAGCGGTGTATTTTGCTATATCTATGGCGTCTCTTTTTGTTTACCCGGATTGTGGTAAGGTGCACTAAGTATTATTTGTTATAAGAGGGGTATGGATCGATCCTAGGAACTTTGTGTGTTTGATGGTGGACGTTTATCGTAGTGTCATACGAAACGTTTGCACCTTTTGGAAAAACTAGTGGTTTGTGTTACCCTAGGATTTCATTTGATATTTGTTTCCTATTTGTTTGACTCTTGGTGCATTATTTTACGAAATTTGGCTTTCTAATATTTGGATATATGTTGGTAATACTTTGATATATTGACGTTGGCTACGATGGAATTATACATATTTATATTTTGTTTTGAAAATAGGTTTGGTCTGAAAATAAGTTGTCTTGTAACTTTGTATTTTTAAATAGTTTTGTATTTACGCATTATGCATGTCATACCTATTCCGTTTCATTTGTATATATATCTGTTCACTGAGCATTCACTCAGTCGTTTTCCATTTTTCTTTCTTAAACGGCAGGTACTCAGTGGCTTTGGGGAATGGGGTCGAGCGTAGAGAGATTAAGGATTTAGAACGCTTCCCTTATAATATTTATTATCTTTTAGTACCTTTTGGAAATTTGTCTTTTGAATATTCGGTTTGCTTTTACATAAGTTTAACGCCCTTTTGCCTTTTAAGTTCCTTTCGATATCCATTTGTATGCTTTGTAGATCGGGGCGTTACAGATAAGGAGTGACACACATGAATATAGGATGTTTAGGCATTAGAAGTAGCTCTATTGGGCCAAGAAATGGAATGGATAAAGCTATGGAGTCTTCAGTGTGATTGAATAAAGATGATTTCAGTTCGTGGAGGGTCCGAACTGAAATCATCAAGAATAATCCGAAGTGAAGTTTTCAGTTCGGAGAACAAGTTAGTTCAGATACTCTAAACTAACTGAAGGTCCCCCGAACTGAAAATAAACCAAGGTTTAACTTAAGTCAACAGAAGTCAGCATTGAAGAAATCAATTCGGAGGATGAAGACTTTGATTCGGAACTGAAGTGAACTCCCCGGAGTGAAATTAATATGTTGATAATGTTGTAATAATTTAATTTGTAGAGTGTCTGTAAGTTAGATTTCGTCTATAAATAGTGTGATAGGTTGTTAGAGTTTGTTATCTTTGAACCCGGAACTCTCTCAAAGAGGTTCCGTTGAGCTTGAATGTCGTTGTAACAAGCTCGACCCAAAACCTGTCACCGTTATCAATGAAATCTTTAACAGTTGCTCGATATCGTTGTTCTATCAGCTATTTCAATTTCAATTTCTGTTCACTTTCTGTTTCACAAATTCAAAGTCTCCTATTTGTATTTGATTCAACTCAGGTCATGAGATTCCGCATCATGACCTGTTTCAAATTCGTTTCGCTGTGATAGAGTATGGAGATTCAAGGACCTGTCAAGCTCGACATTTGAAAGAATGTCACATTCTCCCCCGACTGAAAGAATTTCGTCCCGAAATTAATTGTCTCGTTGGGAGTGGGAGAATTTTCGAATAGATGCGGATACTTTTTTCGAATCTTGTCCTCACGTTCCCACGTGAACTCATGACCTCGACGCGAGTTACATCGAACCTTAACGATGGGTATCTGACTTTGCTTCAATTGTTTGACCTCTCGGTCCATGATCTCGAGCGGTTCCTCAATGAAGTGAAGTTTTGTGTCGAGCTGAACTTCCTCAAACGGAATCACGAACGTTTCGTCGGATAGACACTTCTTCAAGGTCGATACGTGAAACGTGTCGTGAATGCCACTGAGCTCTTGAGGTAGCTTGAGCCGATACGCTACCGGGCCGATTCTTTTCAGAATCTCGAACGGTCCGATGTACCTCCGGCTCAGTTTACCTCGCTTCCCGAAGCGAATTACCCCCTTCCACGGTGATACCTTGAGGAGTACCTTTTCACCGACTTGGAATTCTAGGGGTTTCTTTCGGTTATTCGCGTAGCTATTTTGTCGGGTCCTCGAGGTCCTCAACCTTTCCCGGATGGTTGTGATCTTGTCGATGGTCTCTTGGATGATGTTGAGCCTCGTTAATTGTCTGTCATCGACCTCTAGCCAACAGAGCGGTGACCGACACTTACGTCCGTACAAAGCCGCGAACGGTGCACACTTGATGCTAGCGTGGTAACTATTGTTGTAGGAAAACTCAATCAAGGGTAGATGAGCACCCCAACTTCCTCTGAAGTCAACTACACATGCTCTTAGCATATCCTCTAGGGTTTGGATGGTTCTCTCGCTTTTCCATAAGTCTGGGGATTGTAAACGGTTCTTAGGTCTAGTCGGGTGCCCATAGCTTCTTGGAGTGCTTTCCAGAAGCGGGACGTGAATCGAGTATCCCTATCATAGATGATGGAGAGAGGTGTTCCGTGACGAGAGACGATCTCGTTCATGTAGATTTGAGCGATATTTTCCATCTTATATCTCTCTCGAATAGGAAGAAAGTGAGCGGATTTTGTTAACCGATCGACAATAACCCAGATTGAGTCATGTTTACGTGCGAGGCAATTTTTTTATAAAATCCATCGAGATCTGTTCCCAGTTTGGGAATTTCTGGTTGTTGGAGTAAAACTGATGGTTTCTGGTATTCTGCCTTGACTTTATAGGAATTCAAACATTTCGCAATATACTCCATGATGTCTTTGAACATTTTATCGGATCCTGGGTGAATAGAGTACCGAGATCTATGAGCCTCATCCATAATAAGTTTCCTTAGTCGTCGGACCTTGGGATCCACGCTCGATCCATGAAATAGTGGATGCCATCCGGCTTGACTTCAAACTTCTGCTCAAGGTTGTGTAGTGTTTCGCCCTTGATGTTCTCCGGTTTCATCGCCTCACTCTCTGCACTGGCGATCTCAGTCCTCAAGCTTGTCTGAACTTGTATCCACAATGCCCGCACACGCGAGGGTTTGATCCTTTCCTTTCTCCTCAAGGCGTCTGCTACTACGTTTTCTTTCCCGGGATGGTACTTGATCTCACAATCGTAGTCACTAAGCAGTTCAATCCATCTTCGCTGCCTTATGTTCAGCATTTTCTGATCAAGAATGTGTTGGAGACTTTTGTGGTCGGTGAAAACCGTGCACTTCGTGCCGTATAGGTAATGTCTCCAAATCTTAAGGGCAAAAACAACTGCTCCAAATTCTAAATTGTGAGTCATGTAATTATGCTTGTGCAACTTAAGTTGTCTCGATGCATATACAAGGACGCATCCGAGTCCTTGATGTGATGCATCGCAATATACGACAAAGTTCTCCGTCCCCTCAGGTAGGGTTAGGATAGGTGCGTTATACAACTTGTGTTTCAACGTCTGGAAAGATTCCTCTTGTTCATCTCCTCAAGTGAAATCCTTGTTCTTCTAGGTGAATTCCGTCAGAGGCTTAGTGATTTTGGAAAAGTTCTCGATAAACCTTCGGTAATATCCGACCAATCCTAGAAATTGTCGGATCTTTGTGGGGGGGTTCTCGGAGTTTCCCACTTCTTGATGGCCTCGATCTTAAGCAGGATCTACGTGAATTCCATTATCATTAATCACATGGTCGAGAAAGTGTAATTCTCGAAGCCCAAACTCACATTTCAAGAACTTCGCGTACAACTTCTGACCCTTAAGAAGTTCCAAGATTAACTTCAAGTGCTGCGCGTGATCTTCTTTACTCCACGGGTAAATCAGAATGTCTTCTATGAACACTATTACGAATTTGTCCAGATACGTCCAGCACACCCGGTTCATTAATTCCATGAACAATGTCGGTGTGTTTGTTAGCCCAAATGGCATAACTAGAAATTTGTAATGTCCATAACGAGTCTGGAATGCAATCTTAGGAATATCCTCCTCACTGACTCTCACCTAGTGATACCTTGATCGGAGGTCGATTTTTGAGAATTAAGTTGCACCCTGCAACTGATCGAATAGGTCTTTGATTCGGGGGAGGGGGTATCGGTTCTTGACTGTCAGCTTGTTGAGCTCACGGTAGTCTATGCACATGCGGAATGATCCATCTTTCTTCTTGACGAAGAGGATTGGGGCTCCCTAGGGTGAAGAACTAGGTCGAATTAGACCGTGATCTAGGAGTTCTTGTAGTTTTTTGGATAGCTCTTGCATTTCCGATGGAGCTAGACGATAAGGTCTTAGCCACGGGTGGTACTCCAGGAATTAGATCGATTCGGAATTCGACTTGTCGAGGTAGGGGAAGTCCGGGTAAATCCTCTGGAAAGACCTCAGGTTGATCTTTTACTACCGAAATGTCCTCGATACGCTTCTCCTTGGGTTTCTGTTCCACGATATGCGCTAAGAAGGAGTCACACTCATTCTCTAGATATCGACGCATCTACATGGTCGAAACTATCCTTAGTTGCCTACCGGGCCTTCGCCCTGAACAAATAGGGTTTCTCCATTTTCGAGGGGAATCCGAACTATTTTGTCAAAGCAAACTAGCTCAGCTCGGACTTTGGCTAACTAGTCCATTCCTATTATGACGTCGAAGCTTTTCAGCTCTATAGGAATGAGATCTATGGTAAATGATTTATCGGCTAAGTGCAAGGAACATCCTACAATTACGTCTTTAGCCTCAAATTCGTGACCGTTGGCGTACTCAATGGTATAGCTTTTCTTAAGGATTTCGGACTGATCCGAGTAAGGGTCTAAACTCTAAGGATACAAAGATCTTTTCCGCCCCAGAGTCAAATAATATTGAAGCGTAATTGTTGTTTAAAAGGAAAGTACATGTCACAGCATTCGGGTCCTGTCTGTCCTCTTCAGCACCCAGAACAAACGCTTGACCCCTTGCTTATTTCCCTAGGTTGTTCGTAGCGTTCCTCAACTTATGACGGGCTTTGCGGAAGTGGTCCAAACTCCCGCATTCAAAACATCCTGGCTTCTGCGGTTTAGCCACGGTACCCTCCCTGCAGTATCTGGTGAAGTGACCCACCTTGTTGCAATTTTCACACATAGGGCAGTTGTCAATGTGGTGAAAGCCACATTTTCCACACTTTGGGTGTGGGCCGGTGTAAGCTTTGGGTCCTTGGGCCGACACTGCAAAGTTTCTGGTCGTGGAGTTGTTACCACTCCTGTCTGATGCTTCCGACTTCCATTTGCAAAGTTTCTGGTCGTGGAGTTGTTACCACTCCTGTCTGATGCTTCTGACTTCCATTTCCCACTATCTTCCTTCTTGGCGGAACCACCTGATCGGATTTCTGGTGCTAAGCCCCAGATATAGCGGTCAACTTTCTTTTCTTCAGGAGTGACCATGTGTGGTACCAACCTTTCCAGTTCATGAAACTTGGACGTGTAGGTGTCGATGTCAGTACCAACCATGGTGTGGTTCCAGAATTCTGTCTCTAGCTTTTGCATAACGTCCTTAGGACAATACTCCTCTATCAGGAGCTTCTTGAGCTCGTCCCAAGTGAGACGGTAAACTGTCTCTCGACCCCTGGTTTGGACTTGGTTGTTCCACTAGGTGAGGGCCCTGCCTTGCAGCATGAAGGATGCGAATTCGACCTTGTCCCCCTCAGCACACTTGCTGATGTGGAGGACGGATTCCATGCTTTCGATCCAGGAGATGAGTCCGACAGCACCCGATGTGCCGTGGAATTCCTTGGGTCGGCATGACATGAAGCTCTTATAGCTACAGCCCTCGCGGTTGGCATTCTGATGGTTGTTGCCGTTCTGGTTGAGGTTCGAATTAGGGTTCTAGTTGTTGTTATCGTTGTTGTTGTTACCGGCGTTTCCCTGGTTCGCAGCGTTCAAGCCTGCGGTTATCTGAGCGATCATGTCAGGAATAGTGGCATTCAGTTGTGCGCCGCATTCTTTTTTGGAGGCACCGGACTGTTCATGATTTCAGGTTGTATTTCTGCTTTCGCGTTTATCACAACATTGAGTTGTCTAGTAGCCAAACAGGAGTACTCAATATGGGAATGGACACTATTAAAACTTATTAAGACAAGAGTTGGCAAATGGTTGACCTTGTTACTACAGATCAGGGTTGTCCATCATGACCACGTTATAGAGTTGACTACGAACCAATCAATTGCATAGTACACTAAATTTCGAGTAAACCATATCAAGTTTCTCATAATATAATAAGAATCGGATATTTCATTATCCAAAAGTAGTAATTAAAGAAATCGTCACATTTTCATGTTATTGCTATTTTACATGCTGAAAATCAATAATCTAATGTCTTATCATGTAATTCAAAACATAATACATATTATTAATTGGAAAATGTTAATTGTATAGAACTCTTTCAGTCAATTTAACGTCATTGGAACTTAACCATCTGGATAATATGCTGACTGATCTCCAAGGGGTACTGATAAATAGTTGATACTTGACCATCTAAAAAGTCAAAGAACTTGAAACTACAGTGCACAGTCCATGGTTGATTCTCGTGAGCCTTACACGAAACAGCAATACACATAAAAACAAACAAGCAGTAAAAAAAAACACTAACAAAAATTACAACAATTTCTTCTACACGGTCGGACATTTTCCTTAATCCTTAACAGCAGCAGCAGCAGGAGCCTTATTTGCAGGATTGTAAACGCTGAAGTCCCCAAACTCTCTTCTACCACTGGCAAAAAACCGTCCAGTCATATCATTTTTCCCATAAAACATAACTTCAGTTTTTATCTTATGGTTATGAATATAAGTATATGAAAATCAACAATGTTCAAGTACTTATTTTCCCCTTAGCTTTGTTCTCTTGCCAAACTGTACGAAAAGAAATCCAAGAATAATACTTGCATGTCGAAATTTCGACCTATTTATGTATTTCGTCCTCAGCTAAGCGCCTTTTATGCATATTTAATAAAAGAAAATAGATTAAAGTATATAAATGGTCTCTGAGGTATATAACCACATTGTGGTTTTCGTCCAAAAGCGTTTATTACACTGATCGTCCCCAAAGTTGGAACTTGTAATATTAATTGTCCGAAGGTGGATTTTTGCGCTACTAGTTTAGGGACTATCAATGTTGCAAGTTTCAATATTAAGAAATCAAGTTTCAGTTTTACGGACACTTCGTGTAATAAACTTTAGGAAGGAAAACCATAATTTGGTGTTATACCACATGGACCATTTATGTAATTCCCTCCCCTTATAAATAGTTGGTTTATTAAATACTATTATATAAATTGTAATCGTATAATTTTGAACATGGTCGATTTTTAAATAATTTGATGCAAGAAGTTATAAACAATAAAAATACTACAGAAAAGCAACATACCTATGTGTCACATCCCAACCAGCAGGTAAAAAACGAGGATTTATAGCTTCAACAAATACTTGTCTCCATCTCTGACAAAACTCTCGAATTCCGTCTTCCCCATATTCCTTTAACAAGTAATCAACAACTTGCTTCCCATGTGGGCCATGCCCTAATAACGATAACTTCGAGCTACATGTAGCAAAAACCGAACCTTCAGAACTAGCTTGAGCATGGCCATTTAATTCAGAATTAACACCTAGATCCAAACCAGAATCAGTTTCTAGCTCATCTTCCATATCAACATTTATAGGGTTTTCGGAGGTCGAAAGTTGTAGACCACCATTACTGCTCTCAGTTTTTTTGTCAGAGACAATGTTCTTTGAAGAAGGATTAAAAGATAAGCCTCGTTTTTTCCGCATACGCCTTTTTTCCTGAGGACTCATTCCAACAAGTAAAGCGTTTTCTAAGTCTTCGTCTGATATATCTCTTCCTCCATAATACTTCATGACAACCTACAAGATAAATAAGCATTAGGCCCGACTTTCCAAAATTCAAGTTGGTTAGTGATAGAAATTTGAAATTCAAAAACAAGCCAAAAATGAAAAGGACTGAGCAGGCAAATTTCAAATAGGTCGAAAGCAAACACAGTGGAAAAGTAATATCAAAATGTTCTCAACCTCAAAAAATGAATTATTCAAACAATTTAGATATGATTTTAATAGTACAGGTTTATAATCATATATATATATATAATACAATGAAGAACTGAAGATGTATAAAAACAAATACCAAAAATGTTAACGGGTCTCAACCCGACCCGACCTGTTTTGACCAGTAAAACAAATAATCCTTTACCTGACCAGTCCATTTTGCCACCTCTAGATATCATATTCCTAAGTTACTTGAAGGAGCTCAAGTGCTTGACACACACGAGTATTTTAACTGTTGAGCATGAGTTGGACTATGATTTTGCAGACCCGACTTTATAAAAAAAATATGGTAGTTAGACTTTGACAGTTAGGATAGCAATGTTCATGTCTTAATATGATATGTACGTGAGTATAGTACTGAAAATCCAAAAAATAAAATTTACAATCATAGCAACAACCATGGATATGGGGTAAATTGTTACAACCATATAATAATTAAAGGTGGCTATTTTAAGTTTTTAACCTATTTACTTACGTGTCTTATCTCAAAAGAATTAGCTAAAAGGGGAACGAGTTAAAAGTCACCCAGTTCAATTATAAACGCATGTAACGTTATATTGTTCTATTCAAAGATTCCGATAATTATTGTAAAATATTGTTTCTGAACTCATAAGTAACTCATTATACATATTTTTAAGAATTGCAGGTTTCAGACCGAACCCGGTTTGACCCATTACCTAGCCCCGACGAAGTAACCATCTTGCCACCTCTATAATTACTACATGATTAATTATTCATTTCTGTAGCAACTAATTGGCGTCTGATTATAGATCATAAAATTTGAAACATGTTTTATACCTGTTTCAATTCCTCATGGCGCTGAGGTGGCATTCTAGGCCCATGCCTTAAAAGAGCCATTGCAGCCGTTCTTAACTCTAAAGGAGACACACCTCCATCGCCCAATTTCATACCCAACATCGAAGATCCAGAAACATCAATACCATCATTAGAATCAACCACTTTGTGGACAAACAACGGTATCCCATATTCTAATGCTACCTTCTTCTTATATTTCTCAGCAGAAGAATGTGCTTTTTCATGACAATCCACACAAACAAGAACAATATCATGAGAACGGTGGCTTTTTAAATGTTCAGGGAAGTGGATTCTGTAACACGATGGTATTATACGGTAACGTAGATAGTGGTTTTGTTCACCACAACCTACACATATATTTTTTTTACTTTGAATATAGAAATCGTTTCCTTCGTCTTCTGGACGGCCTTTAGGTTCGAAAAGAAGCATTATGGCTAATGGGTCATTGTCTACAAGTTTTGCTAGATCTCGTTGTAAATACCTGAAATTTAATGGTAATGTACGAATCTTTTGAGTAACGTTATATATGAATTTAAAAGGGTAAATGCAATAAAAAGGTAACCAGTTCTTTAACATGTAAAAAGCTAACCATATTCTTATATTAAATCTTAAAAACCCTCAAAACTCTTATAAAAACTTATTTAAGATTTTAAGGTAATCCAGACCAAGTTAACTGGTCAAAAAGATGACATTTAGTAACTTAATCATGATGGCTTTTTATCTTGCATTTGAAAAAACCTCCTTACAAAGAAAAACTAAAACTATTGATGATGATGACTTGGAAATTAACAAGTTGATAAGTTGAACCTGTTACAAAATTTCTACCATTGCATTCGAAAAAATTAGAACTTAAAAATGAATTATTCAAGATAATCTAACCCAGTTACGTGGTCAAAAGAATAAGATAGAAACTCAAAACTGACCACCTTCAAGTTTTTACTGACATGAAATCAGAAAAGGTTTAATTACAAGATTATCCAACATGAAAATTTCTGAAATCAGACATAGACCAACATCTGTTACCTGTTTTATGCAATTTGGATATTCCAAAATGAAAACTAAAAAAATGAGCGGGTTGAGTAACTGGTCAAACTGGGTAATTTTGGTGCATGTCGGAACGGGTCAAGTCAGATTGGACTAAATACTTTTTGTCCGGCTTTTTTTACGTGTAAAAAAGAAATTGGTCATATGTAATATAATAATATTATTTCCATAGGACTACTTTTATGCAATAATATTCATTAGCCGAATTTTGACCCAACCCGAACCGACCGATTTGACATGGTTCATTTTAAGCTAATTTTTAAAAAGAACAGGATTTTACTAACCATTCTAGCTTCCTTCGATCACAGTAGCACAACAATCTTCCATCATTAGCATAAATCCTGCAATTGTGATAAACTGGAGATTTGCAAGAAAACTTCTGGACAAAAAGCTCTCGAGAAGCCTTACGAGCAACTCTTCTTGCAAACTTATACCCATTTTCCTTCGTAACTAATTTCTTCGATCCTTTGTTGTTAGTTTTTGATAGTAGCCCGTAGTTGTATAGTGTAAAAGGACAAGAACCATTTGGACCAAGGTGCTTTTTAAGTACAAGTTGAAATAAATCGTCAAGATTGTTTATTTCCTCTTGAAGTAGTAATGAGAAGTCGTCTATATGACTTAAGACAACGGATGATGGAAACCTACGGCTAGAACTGGAATTTAAAAGGTCTGTGTCTATATCAGCTTCTGAAATTGTAGTACAAATATCAGTTGTGGTTAATGGAGCTTTTATAGCAAGAGCGACGATAGCGTTGTCAGATAGAACGTATCTAAGGCTCTCATCGTGCATACGGGCCTGAAACGAAACATATGAACATTATAAATAAATCTAGACGTGGCATGTGAATTAGTACCGCTCCACACGGGTCGGGTTGACCCACAACACTCGTTGTCCAAAAATTATAAATAGTTACCAAGTCAAATATGATTGCAAAAAATCTAGTTTGTCTATAGTAATCCAAGTTTCGGAATAAAAATGATATAGCGTAAGATATGAAACCTTCGTTCAAACTATAAGATAATACATAACCCCAAATCGACACATGCATAATTATATGGGTCAAAGTTGTTTACCATCAAATCCCTCCAAGAGCATAGACGCCTAACAAGGTCCTGAAACTGCAAGGATTTAAATCATTATAGTGCAATGTTAGTATACAAAAGAGTAAACTGCATATAGTCCTTATGGTTTACCAGGTATTACGGATTAAATCCCTAATGAAAACTTTTTGCGGATTTGGTCCCTACTTTCGATGTGTATATGGACAAGGGACTAGATCCATAATATACGGTAAACCACATGGATCATTTATGTAACTTACTCTACAAAAACCAAACCTTTTTGATAGTCATGAAACAGAAAGACGAAAAGCAAACATACCTGACTGTTGTTTGTAGAACTTCCTTGATCATTCAGATGGCGGGAAATAATTGAAGATGCAGCAGACTGGCCTGGGGAAGCTTCTAATTCTTTTGTGAAGAGTTGCAGACATAAAGCATTCGAACGCCGGATAGCCTCGAAAACAAAATAGAATTTGTCATCGAGACTTGCTGGATTTTCTGATGCACTATTATCTTTAGAACTACAGTACAAAAAAGATTGTAAAATACAAGATACATTTTTTTTAGGTTTTATTATGTGGTTTTTCTCAATCTGCTATGTTCGATTACAAATTCTTTTATTACCTTTTCCATTGTTGGTGTTTTCATATTAATATTTTGGAGCAATGTATAAAGACGACACCAAACTACCAAAACTACTTTATAGGCCACCCAACTATTAAACCAGTTCGTTTATATCAAATCTAGGCCAAAAAACCTACTAATTATGAAAATCTGATGTCCTTTTTACTGTTCAATGACTTTTTTACTTTTCAGAATAGAAAAGGTAACCATGTGTTTTTTTTATTTAGATTTTTTCAAGGCTTTCTGAATCATCTGACATGTTCTTCGACTCTTCATCGTATTTGTTACAAAAGAAAGCTAGATGAGGCACACTAAAAGCGATTTGAACACAATTTTGTATTCTGGTCTGTGATAAACATTCACTAAGAATTGTATCAGCTGTAAATAGTAGGTTAAGAGACAGAGCGCACCGTTTTTCTGA
This sequence comes from Senecio squalidus, assembly GCA_910822075.1. Taxonomy (NCBI): domain Eukaryota; kingdom Viridiplantae; phylum Streptophyta; class Magnoliopsida; order Asterales; family Asteraceae; genus Senecio; species Senecio squalidus. The sequence goes on along the minus strand of CAJVGC010000590.1, from coordinate 60,067,007 downwards.
AGTTTGAGTTCGGAAACAAGACAATCCGCTATATATAACAAATAGTGTGCATCCATTCGAGCATATTCAACCATATCTATTGGCAGCGGACGTTGTCGCCAATCTTCACGCTGTAGTTTCATGGTTTGCATAAGAAACACATATATAGTGCATGATTCATTAAATACAGTCGAAAGTTTAGATATTGTACTTGGTAAAACTTGTTAGTGGTGACACCACAATATGTTTCAAGTAAATAAGCCAATGATCTTTGAGGTTTTGATAACACATCACAAGCCTGAAAATCATTCAATCAACATGTTTTCAAAACCGTATTAGAACAGTACACATTAAGTCCAATAACTCACCTTTGCAGTGTCAAATAAATTTACAACGTAAATATGAAAATCTCTTTGTAGCCATACAACATCATTATCAGCACCATGGAACACCTAGACAAGCAAACCACCGCATGTTATAACATAAAAGAATACAAAGAAAAAAAACAGATATGAAAATACCTTGCAGATATTGGGATTGGCAAATACGGGGCGGAGAGTTCCCATAATGTCATGAAGTGCAATAGTGTCCACTAAATAATCTTCTTCTCTCGTAGAAATCTAAAATCGTGAGCAAACAAACACGAGCATTAGAACATCATATCCTTAGCACGCCAAATTGCCTATACTAATACTTCAACAAAATATATATATAAAAATAAATCGGACCTGAATTAGAGCCGTAAAGCCTAAGAAGGAACGTAAGCTATGTTGTTCAGTATCAACAGCAAAGACTCTTTGTTTACTTAAAATGTCAACAAGTTGTTTTAACTTTGATTCATTATCAACCCAAACATATGTATGATTCATGTCCATATCCGTAGTTCCATTAGAAAATTGTAGTTCTATAGGTGGTTTCTCCAACAGAGCTTTGATTTCTGATTCATACGGATGCAAGTCCGTACAAGTGTCTGTAATGAAACAATTAGAACAATATACTTAAAAAGAAGGCCTTAATTTGTCTATTGTTTCGGCTTATGTAACGGACTTATAAGCTTATGTAAATTTTGATAAGCTCATAAGCCCCAAGTTGAGCTTATTAGCTTAAATAAACCATAAGCTCAACCCCCTTATTTGAACAAAAATGCGAATACAAATGAAATTGAGATAAAACATAAATTAACAGTGTATAGTTAGGGTTTACTAAAATACCTTGAAGAAGAAGAAGGTGCTTAAATGGAGCATACGAATTGTTTGCCAAGACGCGCTTGAAATTACATTGAGGTTCTGATTTCAAGTAACAACAACTTGATTTATGTTTTCTCCGTTTACGAAATAATACAATTGAAATTGATATTATTGCTATACATGACACTGTCATTGCTATTTTCATCTCCATTTTCAATTAATTCCTTAATCTTCTTCTTCAAGCTTGCAGTTTCGATTAACAGGCGGTGGCCAATCCAAACAATTAAAACTATCTAACCTAAATATCAAAATGTCTTATTAAATAATTCTAAACTTTTAATGAAGTTGGCGTGGCGGCGAGTCCAAGTTTTGTAAGACATACAAAGATATCGCGTTTTTCAGGCGTGATGGACGATAAAATTTTAATAGATTTTAAAATATATATATATATATTTACTCTTATTAAAATGTATCAATAAATAATAAATTAACAAAAAATAAATGTTTTTACATTTCAATATACATCTAATTTAAATATAATAACCAACTAGATTATTGTCCCGCGATAGCGCGAGTAAATATATATAAACTTGAATTGTAAACTTTATGTTTATGAGCAAGTTCTTTTAAATTATTATGAAAATACAATATTACATGTATAATAACAAATATACATTTATGTTTATATAGATGTTGTTTATAGTTATAATAATATATATGTATACATTTATGTTTATACACATATATTAATATTTCGTATTAAAGGATTTTAGAATAATAATAATAAGGTAAATCATAGTCTAATAAGAGACATATGTTATTTATTGTAATAATGGTGAAATTGAAGAAATAATGTAATTATTGATTGTAAGAGGGTATAAAATAAAATAAAAAATATTTGATGACATCATCAATCTCATCTAACGGTTGAAATCAAAATATCCAACTAATCTAAGGGACCTTATTTCTCCATGTGCCATTTAAGGCCCCTCTTTTATTATATATTAAATATTAAAGAAATTTAATATACATTTAATCTAATATAGAGTCACCAATTTATAATCAAATAATCTTTATAGCCATTTTCAAATTCATTTAACAATTTTTAAGTTTTTTTTTTTTTTTCATAACACGTTACAAAAAACTTAGAAAATAACGCGTTAAAGCTCGCCATGGCGCGCCTTTTCACGTTTTTTGGACGTCACTCCTTACAACAACGTCTTGCATGTTTTCGTAACGTCGAGGTCAGGCCTTACGTCATGACGCGTTATTTAGAACCTTGCTTTTAATAGACTCGTTTTCTTTTTAATATAATAAAATATGTATAAAATTGGTCTATAAATTTCTATTGTACATAGTCAGAGTTTGATACCTCATCAGAACATTGTTATTTTATTAAATTGGATAATCTAAAATAAATAAGATAACCTAAAACAAAAAGACTTAAACTAAACGTTAACAATCAATCGAAATTAAAAGAAAATAACATATTACGTATAAAAAAATAAAAAATAAAAAAAAATTAAGTAGGGAGTCTAGTTGTTGGAAGCAGCCAGACGGTTGCTTTAGTATTCATAATGCCGCTTTCGGTGCTACGAAAAATATATATATATGTATAATGCGATAGCTTACAAATAAAAAAGCAACAACTTAAAATTAAAATTGAAAAATAAATAAAAATAAAACAAAAAATCAATAATTAATTGAAATCATTACATAATTATTTTACACAACGTAACCTAAAAAAATAAGCTAAAATCCAAATATAACAAATAAACAAATATATAACTACTTTATTTATCGGATAATATACTTTTTATTAGGGATCTTTCGGATTGTTTGTCTCGTCAGTACCATATATTGTTGTTGTTCTTGCTCTTCCAAGCTTAATTCTTTAACTAACAATTTCAACTAATAATTATAGTTAATTCAATTTTGGAATTCGGTCGACTATTAATTTTTATGTTGGAACTGTTAATTAATTTGTTTAAGGTTATAAAACGCAAGATAAACTATCTTAACTACAATACTTTCTTACATCAGTTTTGCCCACCAGGTGTTTGTGGTGTTTGTTGATATGTCCTAGAGAGTGGAGATCAAAGACCGTATATATTTAGGCTTGCCAAATATTAAAACATCTACATCATACTTTTTTTTAACTTGGTTGATTCTATAATTTGTTGAAAAGTACGAAACTTGGGTCAAAAGATTCTTATTAATAACTCAAAACCGATGTTATTACTAGCATATTGATCACATACCTAGTATATAAAAAGTTAATCCAAAGAAATTTATGCTTCCTAACTTTAGAAAATTATAAGTTCTAACATCCAAATTCTTACATTCAAACTTAGACCTAATTACTAAATGTTGGAAAGGAAAACACAAAATTATCATAGAATTGTTAATATGTTTTTGTTATTAAGATGTTCATCAAACATCTATATTGATTATGTTCTTTCGTTTGTTGTTGTCTTGCTTTTTTCGCTTAGGTAACTATTAAAGATAATTCTATAACTTTATTGTTAAATGTCATTTTGTTTATATTTATTTTAGGTAATCTGCTAATACACCTTTAAAAAATTTATCCATAAAATGAAAGGAAAGGGAAAGCAGAGACCGTCACAACATCACATTGTAAAATGAAACAGGTTAAGTTAGGGGCTTTTAGGTGGGCTGACATATATGCAATCAAAATCTTGAACCACGAACCATTGAAACGAAGTGAGAAGATGGGTTCACATACGTGTAATCAAAGATATTGACGACTTTAGGTTAGGGTATTTTAGATTTGTAACGAGATCAGAACTTCATCGCAAGGGACAAGAGGTGCAAGGGTTTTTCAGATTAGATAGAATGTGAAGAACACGTGATTTTAGGTTTTTATACCCTTTTATTTTAAACCAGTCCCATTTCTCTCCTAAAAACACGGAGAAACTATGAAATATTTTGTTAACAAAACTAATTTCTCCTTAAAATGAATGGAAATTAATATACAAAAGAATCTTTTCCTCGAAATATTCATTTCTCCGTGTCTAACATTTCTCAGTGTACCAAACATAAGAAATGATATCATTTCCATTTCTTGTGTCTCACTTCTCTATACCAAACATTCAGGTTGAATAATTTCAAACGTCGGTTGGATATTTTCAACCGACTAAAAACCAGCATCAATATCACCTTGCCAACTTCATCTTCTTCATCCAAACTAACCATAGTTGCAGGTTTTCGAACAACAACGAAACTCAATAAAACTCGTTCTAAACAACTGCAAATAGCTTAAAACTTGAATATCACGTAAATAACGAGTTATACCTCGATAAAACGAAACAAGTATCGATTCGCCCCGAGTGAACTAACTCATTTTCAACTTTCGTTTATACCATAATGATCCCCTCGACTCCAGGAGTATTATATGGTGCGTTCCGTTCGTTTATCCGGTAAGCAACGACAATTGAATCGTCGAAAACTGATATACCCGACTTTGTTTCTTGTTTTCTTTCTTTTCTTTCTTTTCTTTCGATATCACGAAATATCACACACACAAAACTGATATTTCTTCTTTCCTTCCTTCTCAATTCTTCTATTTATATAAAATGTAAGATTTTTAATAAAAAAAATTACATAAATAAGCCTTAACTATGCCATAATGACTATAATGGTCGTTTCATAAAATCCTTTACGAAAAATGGTCCTTTGGCCAAAAACTTTTACAACTTCAGTCCTTTTTATATTTTCGGGTCGTTTCAATTCTCCCTCCCTCTCTCTCTCTCTCTCTCTCTCTCTCTCTCTCTCTCTCTCTCTCTCTCTCTCTCTCTCTCTCTCTCCTTAAAATGAGTTTGTCTCGGAATCAATCTTGGAACACATGGGGATATCGGGACCCCATATCACTTTTTGTCTCACAACTCATCTCTGAACCCAACGATTCTTCAAAAAGAACTTTCACCACTTAACTCGTTTCTTTCTTAATTGCTTTGTCTCTAGCTCGAAACTTTCTACAACTTCATCAACAACTTTTCTAAAACTTTATGTATTTCACTTCATCGATCTCTTAAAAGTGACAACAACGTTCATGTCACTTACTAATACTATTTACATATTCTATTTCTTATCTCTACGAGACTATGCTTGACTTTTACTATATAAAAATTGTTACAATTTCTTTAAATACAAGATATAAACATCATAAATTCTCAGAATCACATAGAATCTTAACACAACTAAGAACTCATATTGTTCTGCCATTCCGAATTTGAAGATAACTTAAACATAAGTTGATATTAGAGAAATAACTCTTCCTCTGCAACTTTCTCTAACTCTTCCTCTACAACCAATCTTTCAAATCATTTATCTAGAGTAAAGGATATTTATTATTAACGGTAACTTTACTTAACATTTCAAAAATCTATACTCATTCTCGTTTTACAGTTCTTTTTACCCAATTAATATCGGTGCTTTCTAAAAGTTAGAAAATCAATTTAATAAAATCCCTTTTAAACAATTTCTATAATTGTTTCATCATTTCTATCATTTTCGACGGAACTAATCAATAACATACCTTAAAAATAGATTTCATTTTTGGAACAAATTCAATCTTAAATTCTAGTTCTCATATAATAGATAATCAAGGTAATTCGTCGGAGAAATATCTTAATATTCTCAACTCAGATCAATATCTTTCAATTTCACACCTTGTGTCTTTTCCATAGCATAAAATATAAATGCTACATATTCTTTCTAAAAACATTCTTACTTTCATTAGCGAAATTTACTAAATTTCTAGTACTCTTTTATCTATGTGGTTAACAAATTTCTCATCTTTCAAAAATATACATACTATCTTCTTAGCGCATACAATTTTAGCACGATCTCAAAATAACCAATCTATACCAATAATAACATCAATTCCACAGGAATTAAAGATATATGGAACACCATCCTTTCTATATCAATTGAACAAATAATAAACTTATCACATCATAATGGATTTTTTTACCGCTATACTTACCTCTAAAGGAGTTTCTATTGAACTAAAAGGTATAACAAACTTGGCACAAAACTTTGAAGATACAAAGATCTACTTGCGGCAGAATTAAACAAAACCTTTACAGAGAAAGAATAACTATAAGAATTCTGAAAATAACCTCGTCATCACGAAGAGCTTCGCTTACACTCAATGAAATTACTTTAACCCATCCAAGGGCCCTTACTTCGCCATGTGGCATTTAAGCCACATCTTTTATTATATATTAAAGATTAAAGATTATCTTGTTAATGATTACTATTTTAGTCTAGATTAGTTGATCTATTAAATAGATTAATACCTATTGATATTCACAATATTAATTAACCTATTCATGCATTAAACACTTCAGCTAAATTATACGATTTATCTATGTGAATAAATTCACTAATATCATATAAATGATTTTATACATTATTAGTTAGCAACCTTTAAGCCTTATTCATATTCGATCTAACCCTAGGACATTTCCCGTCACTTGTCAAGGCTATTAACCGTGATTCTCAATAATCTTAGTTTACAACACCAATTCGAGTAACAATTATAAGTGTAATCAACTATATTCCTATTAGTTATTAATAAATCTAACATCTTATGCTTAAAGACGAAAAATAATACGATAAACACATAATTCAACCAACAAGATATCCAATAATCTTAATCAAATCATATTCAAACGATTGTTTATCAAACTAAGCAAACACTCATGAGTTTTAAGTCATGATCACAGTAAATATAGAACGAATAGTACAAATGAATGTACCAAACATGTTATGATCAAACAATGATAATAAACCGAAGATAATATCGAACAATCTTCACTCCAAGCCTTCTTCTCCTTGATCTCCAGCTTCTAGAAGGGTAGAAAACCCTATTGGGAACTCAACAGCCGTAGGGTAAAAGTTGGAAAACAAATTAGGTTGAAATCTTGTAATTTATAAAGTTATTTTTCGATCATATATCATTTACGCCGTAAAGGAATTTCCTTTACGCCGTAAAGGCGAATGAACCTACGTTGACTTTGTTAACCGGAACCCTTTACGGCGTAAACAAATAAAGCTTTACGCCGTAAACATATACTTCTTTATGCCGTAAAGAAAAGTCCTTTATGCCATAAAGACCAATTTTATGCGTTTCACATTATTCGTTTATCTTCGTTTTTCGCTCCTTCTTCTTTCTTTACTCTGTTTTTCAGACGTATCACACTTATTAAGCAATTAAACACCAAATAATATATAAATGTAATAGAATTGGTAAAAATAGAGGGATATCAGCATAAATATAATGTCGTATTTTGATGATAGGGTAAAATGCCAAAAAAGGTAACATAAAATATATATTTTGACATTTGAGGGAATGTAAAAAATTTTGGAACAAAAAAGGATTTGAAAATCGAATTTGACATAATAAAGAATTATTTGCAAAAGTTAAGTTTTTAACTTGTTTTCAACATGTAAAACATTAAATAACGTGTCTCGTTTTTTTCTAAAAGACACGAGGAATTAGAGAAAATCACATCTTCAAAAAGAGTTTTAATCATATCTTAAAAATTAGGCTTGAAACTTCATTTTAACAATTTAATTTTTTTAGAAAATCCTCTTTTAAAATAAATAAGATTTTATAATTCCTTTTTAAAACAAATTAGATTTTATAATCCTTTTTTAAAACAAATTAGATTTTATAATCTTTTTTTGTTCTAAATATTTTTACGTACCCCAAAATGTCAAAATTTGTATTTTATGTTACTTTTTTTGGCATTTTTCCCTTGATGATATTAGGCTGTTTGAAAGACTCTTAATGGAATTGTTCAACACATGTTCGGTCAATGATGGTGTTGTTTGGTAGGAAAAAAATGTGTGCTGATTGGATTAACTCAGTTCTGCATGGGCCGGGAGCCCAAGGTCACTCCTATCATTAACACCTAACAACTTTCCTTACACTCTGTTCTCAAGTTAAAAATTGAAGTAAAGGAAAGTAAAGGAAGGTAAAGTAAAGTAAAGGAAGGTAAAGTAATTAAATTTAACCTTGTTCTCGAGTTAAAAATGAAGGGAAGAAAATAAAAGAAAAGTTTATTATAAATCATGTTCTTGAGTAAAATGGAAGGTAAGGAAAGTAAAAGAAAGTAAATAAAATATTTCATTTTACAATTATACCCTTATCAAATATTGAGTCATAATAACAACACAAAAATGTTCAGATAATAGTATTTGAGATTAGCTGAAATTTATTATGCACAGATGCAAGCTATGTAGCTGGAAATCTGATAATGATGTTTTATCGAGGTTGGATGATTAGGGTAGCTGACTAGCTGTGACAAACCTATCTTTGGCGTACTATTGATATCATATTAAATAAGTTGATAAACATAAGCTGTTTGTCTCCATCCAAACTAAATAAGTTGATATTTGTGTACTTAATCCTTAATTGCATTATTACTTGAATATTTAATTTGTTTGGTACCAGGTGTTTGATTAAATTCATAAAATAGGCTACTGAAATCAACAATTCAAGTGAGTGGCATACACAGAATTCAAGCAGCAGATTATATACTAGCATCACGATGTTTGATGTTAGGTGTGTAGCAGATCATATACTAATCAACAACTATGGTGATTCAAATAAACATAACTCATGTATATGATCATATACTAATATCAATTGAATTAAAACACATATCATAAATATAACATTCAATAACAAGAAAAATAGAGAACAATTAAATTTATAAAAAAAAATTGATCAAAAAATATCCATGAAACCTAATAATTTGTAAATAATAAAGAATAATTTCATAGATAATCACCTGTTTTGGAGAAATGAGGGATGATGATCAGGTTCTGAGAAGAGAATGTGGAGTAAACCAGTAGAGAGATTTACGTGGTAGAGAATAATCAAGTATTATGGGATTGATGGGGGTAAATATGTAATTAGACATTGTTAGGATAAACTTTACTATGGAAACACCCCATATTTGGGCAGAAAATAACTCATTCAAAAAGTCTATCAGTTTACCTTCCAATCACTTCCTTTACAATCCTTTACCCCAATAAAAAAAACTTAAGAACACAGTATTTTAATTTTTTACATTACTTTACTTTCCTTTTCTCTCAAATTAAAACTTAAGAACACAGCGTTAGAGTTAATTACATGTGTCGTCCCTATGGTTTGCACCATTTTCATCGGTCATCCCAATAACTTTTTTATTACACCACTCGTCCCTAAGCTTAAATTTTGTTGCCTACAGAGTCCCTATTTTGGATGTGCCGTTAAATGTGCCGTTAAGTCTTATCATGTGAGAAACATTTGAGGGCAAATTTGTCTTTTTACCATCTTCTTCCCCATTTACCTCCCCAAATTTCTAAGAACCCTAATATACACAAAAACCTTAATTTTTTCAATCCTAATTTCAAAACAACTCAATCAAAACAAAATTAAATAGAATTTAACATAATTGAGATCAAAATAGCAATCTATTGTCTATTACGAAACAAGATTCTAAAATGAAACCAACAATTTACATCAAACACACGGAATAAAACTCACAGCAGTCTGGATCTCCGGAATATTATCTGATCAAATAGAAATCGCGGTAAAAGTACTACAACTACAAACAGGCAATTCAACGAAAAGTTTCAACAGAGAATGTCAAGTTTTGAAACGAATTCGACATAGGAATTTAATACGAATCATAACAGCTTGTAATTTACCTGATTTCAAAGCGATTGTTCTACCTTTTATGGCGAATGGAAGCTTAGATCACCGATTATATGCAGAGGGAGATTTGAATTTGATTGAAAGAGTGAACATTTGTAGTGATATTGCTGAAGGTATGGCGTATTTGCATCATCATTCGCCGGTCAAGGTTATACATTGTGATTTGAAACCGAGTAAAGTATTGTTGAATGATGATATGACTGCTTTGGTTTCGGATTTTGGGATTCCGAAATTGGTGATGTCAATTGGTGGGAATGAGAATATGGGGAATTCTACTGCTAATTTGCTTTGCGGATCGATTGGATATATTGCTCCAGGTTTGAAATTCAACAAATTCGTTGGACAGTTGCAGATTCAGACTAAGAAAAGGGTTGGAATGCAAAAGATTTGTTTTGATTGATTGTTTTGAATTTAGGATGGGAAAAATTAGGGTTTTTATGGATATTAGGGTTCTTAGAAATGGGGAGGAGGGAAATGGAGAAGAAGATGGTAAAAAGACAAATTTGCCCTCACATGTTTCTCACATCATAAGACTTAACGGCACATTTAACGGCACATCCAAAATAGGGACTCTATAGGCAACAAAATTTAAGCTTAGGGACGAGTGGTGTAATAAAAAAGTTATAGGGACGACCGATGAAAATGGTGCAAACCATAGGGACGACACATGTAATCAACTCCTTTCCTTATATACCCTTGGTAATTAGCCCACTCTACAAAACATTTGTCACGTAAAAAACGATATTCTTCTCCCCATTCATCGGGAATATTTAGATTATTTTTTTAAACATTATTTTCTTTTTCAATTTATCCAAAGATTATGCTAGTTTGAGTTTTTGAGGACTGAGTTTCGATATGTTCTTGATGTCGTGGGTTCTTTTGTGATGTTGAAAAACCTGATTTTTTTTTATTCTTTTTTTTATTTATTATGATTTTACTTTTTTTTTGAAAACTCAGTATTACCTTGAGAAAGTATTTACTTGTTTAGTTTTGTGTGACATACGTTCAAAACCTAAATAAAATTCTGTAACTAAGAAAAAGTTTCCATTATCGGTCCTCAATTTTACTAAAATCTTGTGTTTTCGAAAGAGAAAGTAAGCAAAGGACACATGAACTCCTCAAGGCAAACATTCTATGGCAAATTTGCGTGTTCAAATTGTTAATCGTTATTTTTAAACCCTCTAAGTTAAAGATTATAGTATATTTCATGTAAATATAACATGTGTAACAGTTAAAAAAATCTTTAAAATTTCATTTATTTTCATTAGGTAGTAAATCAAACATAAGGTTAATATAGTAATTTCTATTTCATACACTCTCATTCAGAGTAGTTATCAAACAATAATTTTCATTAAGGAATATGTTTATTCAACAACATTGACACATTCAGGGCGTGTTTGGGTCAAAAAATGGAATGAGAATGGAAAAGATGATGGAAATATAATGAAATAATTTGATTAACTAGCTTATTGCTTATTTAACGTCAATTTATTGGGAATGAGTATTACCCATCAGTGAATAATTATATTATAACAAACAAACATGCATCAATTATTATCATTTCCATTCATTATCATATTGATTTATCAAACATCCTTTTAAGTATAAAGTTTTTATTGTATTGTACAGCAGGAACTGATATGAAAGAACGTTCCAAAAATGAAGCATTGACTTGGTTAGAAACAATAACCGTGGGATCAAATATTTCAACCTCCACCGTCCGATAAGAATACCAAAACTTAATCTACCGTCAAATATTTACAAAAAAAATTGAATTTCAAAAAAACTGAGAGAAGAGGGAGGAGAATAACAAAGGCAACCTACGTTTTTTGCTTCTTTCTTTCTTTCTTTTTTCCCCTTTTTGAAAATTTTCCTATCAATTCATTTTCTCTCAAATTCAGAATTACTGCTTTTTCTTTGGATCGAAACTCAGAAGGTTGGTTTGATTTGGTTGTGAATCTGAGCTGTTTGGAGTGAGTGTTAGGTTTTATTGTTGAATTGGGGAATTTTAGTCAACAAATTTGATGGTTTTTCTGTTTAAATAATCAATTGAATTTTGAATAAAAGAAAAATGGAGAAAGGTGAAGGAGGAGATTTGAATTTCCCTCCGAAAATCACTCTAATGGAGGTACAGGCAACAACTAAGAAGCTTGCACGCCAGCTGGATTTCAATTCTAGTGCTGTTGGTGGCCTTGTTTTATCCGAGCGTAATCCTCAACGGGTCCTTATGCAGCAGCCATCTCCATCTCCATCTCCATCTCCATTACAACCACAACTGCAACATCTAATACCGATTATGCCGTCATCATCGATGCAACTGTCTCATACTGCAACTACTCTTCAACAACTACCTATAAGGCCTGTGTAAGTATTCTCCATTATGCCATTGTGTTTTCGATCGTTCTTCTTATGATGAATTTGTTAGTGATAAGTGTCTCTCATGATTCTCTTTAGAATCAAAACATTAATCTTACTGACATTAAGTAGAAGCTCAATCTTCAACTATTAAAATGGCATACATATGGTGTGCCGTAAATTAAATATCAGTTATGCATAAAACACTTCTCAACTTATTTTAAATTAAAATAAATCTTTGGCTACACATATGGTTTTCATACGGGGGAGTCGTTTATTTACTTGGTATCATAGCATTTTACAACATTTTCAGTTTTTATATGGTCTAACTGTATAAGTACTAAGTAGAGAATCTAAGTAATAATGTTCATAAATAGATTTTTTTTTGCAGCCGGTGGAAATCGAACGTTAGACCCCTCACTTTTGGTGAGATTTAATCCAGTTTTTAAATTGCCTCCAGGACAACTCACGGGGACAATTAAACAACTTTTTGTTGACCAAAATCAGGGCCATTATTATTTTGTTATGATTGATAGTGAACAAAAACTTGTGATACATGGAATCATATACAGATTTTGAACTAAAACTTGTCTGTTGGTACTTGGTAGTAATACCTAAAGTTTACTAGGTCACGGGAAGAAGGTCTTTGAAGGGACTAGTTGAGCTAAAATGTGAAGTTCCATGCTCTTAAAAGAACCAATATATGAATGTACTTTCTTTTTACTAATACTCTTTTATGAGGCATTTGTTTTTGAGAATAATGTAGCATAATCTGCATTTAGATTTAAAAAAAAATATATTATGGTCATTTCGATAAGTTTGAAGCATGTCGTTCAATCTTATCCATACATCTTCCTACTACATGAAAGCCTCATCATTTTTGTTAGTTGTAGTAATACTGACTGTTTCACTTTTTCAGGAAAATTGAATCCCCAAAACCACGACCTAGACAAAATGTTGAAATAAAGGATGGCACTCCAAAGAAGCAAAAGCAATGCAATTGCAAACATTCACGTTGCTTGAAGTTGTAAGTAGTCCTTTAATATGTACCTACTGAATGAACTATAAAATTGGTATGTGTGAATTGCTTACCCCGATGAAATGTTTGCTTCTATTAGCGCTTCTTTAATGGACAATTTTTATGATATGCATATATCTCATTATGTGTTCAGATATTGTGAATGTTTCGCATCTGGAGTATACTGTGATGGTTGCAACTGTGTAAACTGTCATAACAATGTTGAAAACGAGCCTGCTAGGAGAGACGCTGTAGAAACTACTTTGGAACGCAATCCAAATGCATTCCGACCTAAAATCGCTAACAGTCCTCATGGAAATCGTGATAATAGAGTGAGTCTTTCTCAGTTTACAAACCCACTTCTTGAACGTCCACAATAAGATTATGTCATTATTATTTCAATGGCAGCTTGGCGCAAAGGCAGTTCTTGGTAATTAATAATTCTAAACACTATGCATTTAAGTGAGTGCCAATGTTACATATTCATATGAGTGACCAGTTTGGTTAACGCTACTTACTTTCCATAACTGAGTAATCTATCTCAACTTGAAGTGGCACTTTTGACCCATTTTGTCACGAATGGGTCGATTTGTATTATCTATTGATCCTAAGGTGTCAAGTGATTCTTTAGCTAAACTGGAAACCGGTCAAACGGGTTGAAAGTCACCCAAAGTGTACTTTTAAGGCTTACAGCCTCCTATTATTTTACTCTAATCTAATATATATATTAAGTGTAATAACTCGTTTGTATATTTTAGCGCATGAACTATTTATAAACAACCCGTTTCAACCTGAACTTGTTTGACCCATTATCCAACCGATATGTTTTGCCATCTCTAATTTCAAGTAATGAAAATATACAGTCGATATTAGTTTTATTTATCATAAGTGCCTTGTAACCTGTTGGAGTTTTGATGGGACAGAGGGAGTAATAACGGGAAATGGTCTTTATCAAATGATAACCTCAATGATTTATCTTTCAGGAAGAAGCCGGGGAAGTTGTTGTATTGGGAAAGCATAACAAAGGATGCCATTGCAAAAAATCAGGATGCTTAAAGAAATACTGCGAGTGCTTCCAAGCAAACATTCTCTGCTCTGAGAATTGTAAATGCATGGACTGCAAAAATTTTGAAGGAAGTGAAGAGCGGCAGGCCCTTTTTCACGGAGAGTCCGCCAATGATATTGCGTATCTTCAGCAGGCGGCAAATGCCGCCATCACAGGTGCTATTGGATCCTCTGGTTATGGTTCTCCACCAGTCTCCCGAAAAAGAAAGGTCCAAGAACTATTCTTTGGTGGGCCCTTAGAAAAAGATCAATATATTCACAGACTTACACCGTTTCAACAGGTATTACTATTACCACATAGCCAATTGTTGAATAGTTGACTTTGACTGCATCTGAAATTTGTTTTAACAGACGAATCACATTAAAATTTCTGCTCCTTCCTCTTCGCTGTCTCCTATTCCTGGCCCACGTGTTGCAAATGCCACACCAGTGGGTTCTTCAAAATTTACATACAGGTATAGGCTGTGAACTCTTCATGTTACCAACTGATAAAATTGGCAACACAGCCGAACAGGTGTAGGTTTAAACAAGGGGGGTTGGGTTGGGCTGACCCTCATACACTTTTTTGTCCTTAAAAGATGGAATAGCTAATAGCGAGTTCATTATAATTTCAAAAACAATATTATTAGGAAAATCTGAATCATTGAAATAATGATTTACAAGATTCTGTTTTTCAAAATTAGACTTTGGAAAACTTTTGGCCCATTTGGCCCGTTCCTCTTCTTATTATTCTTTTTGATTTTACCAGTTTGAGATAAAACACAAGCCAAATTGACCCATTCATAAAAAAAAGACTAAAAATGGCTTATATCAGTGAAATGCTTATGAACCTAACTAGTCGATTGTGTAAAGGTCTCTATTAGCAGATCTCATCCGACCAGAAGATATGAAGGAGCTTTGTTCTGTTTTGGTTGTATATGCAAATGAAGCTGCCAGGATGCTTGCAGGTAAATATGAACTTCTTCATGGTCTCATTTGAATGTTTACAAGCACTCTTTCATATGACCTCTTCAAACTATTTGCAAACATGGAAAAAATGACGTATTAGTAGAAAGAGTACTAGAGGTTAAAACAATGAGCTAAAGATTAGCTTGTGTTATATTTTATCTCCAAGGGATAAAATTTTAAAATAAAATGGACATTAAAACGAAATAAACATTTCAAAAGTTTCCGGAAGTGTATTCAAATGTTTAAAACCTCCTATCTAACCTTGTTAGAATAAATAGTATAGATTATTGAATTATCTATTTATTTAAGTGTAAATTACGTAAATCGCCTTATGGTTTACCACAAATTATGAATTTCGTCCCTAAGTTTAAAATATTTCACCACTCTCCACTTATGGAAACTAACTATGCTTCTCAAATTAGTTATATGGGGCTTGCTTCTTCTGATTTTGACATTAAAACCTACATGCATTTTATTTTTTGATGAAGGTTTCGGTTTTGCCCGTTTTGCTCTTTCAAATCTTCATGTTTTTGTCCCGGTATTTATGATGTGTGTGAGAAGAAAAGAAAGATGTAATTATTTGGTCCCAAATAATTGATCAGTGACTCTTAAATGGAGAAGTGAAGATAATTGCATAAATGAACAAACTTTAAATTCTCCCAATTTGGATGTAAACTCTTAAATAAATATATTATAAATCAGGCAAGTTGGTTTGAAAATTCTTATTCGTTCTAAGTCGGATAGGAACTTTCAACTTTTCTGAGTTTAGTGCATATCCATCTCAATCTGGAAATGCCTTAGTTACCAAATTCTTATTCATTCCAAAGTGATGGTTTGATGTCAATCGTATTTTTGTTGACTATGAGTCAAGGTCAACCCAAACTCATATGGTTTACACTCTCACTACCCTGTGTGTGCGGGAAGCCATGAAAGAGTCTCTTCCAAGATGGAATCTAAATCCAAATAGTCATTTTTCTAAGAATTTACGTATTATTAGTTTGTGAAATTCTTTTATGAATTTATGTGTTTGTAATTGAAAATACAGATGAACAGAGGGAAAACACTGATGCATCGGTACTCAAAGACCGAATACAGAATCAGAAAGAACCCGACACTATTGAGAAAGTTGCGGCAAATGAACTTTCAGGCGGAGATAAAACTATCCCCATTGAGTCTACTTCAGACGCTCCAAAAGATAGGGCCTTCTCTCCTGGAACCTTAGCATTGCTGTGTGATGAACAAGATTCAGTGTTCACCACTTCAGCTTCTAATGGATTTGGACCAGATAAAGCAGATGTGCCTTCTCAGTTGCCAAATGATCAAGTAGTGACGGAAACCTATGCTGCTCAGGAGAAAGTTGTTTTAACAGCGTTTCGGGATTGTCTCAACAGGCTCATCACATTCGGAGAAATAAAAGGCGAGTTTCTACTACTTCCTTGTAGAGGTGACAAAATGGGTGGGTCGGTTAACCCTTTTTGTCCATGCAGATTATAATTTAAGAATGTTTATTGTGTCAAATATGAGTACGCAAAGTATTAATTTTAATAATTATCTAATGTGTTGAATAAAATGATCTGAAGCCTACATAAAATCAAAAAGAAACATTAAACGACTTTCAAACGGTTTCCTTTTTAGTTAAACTTTGTTATTTTATCAGTTTAACCTTTTTAGAGATAAAACAAATCTACTCATCGCAGTTATCTAGTATTTTTATTATGCTTATAAACAAATGAACATTGCAACTTTTAATTTGGTACAGAGTTTTAACTTTAGAGTATTTCGTTGTTTGTCAAATGTCTAAAATACCCTTTTACCAAAATATGGAATCTTGTAGACCCAAATCAAGTTTGGTTAAGATACAATGAACAAAACATTAGGTAGCCGCAGAACTTGAAATTCTGCAAAAAAAAGTTTTTTTCAAGCAACAGTGTCAGTTACGATTGTATGAAGTTGTTTAAGAATTCAGTTTACATTCCAGGGTAGTGTACGACTTTTGACTTTTAAGTGCAAAACGTATGTGTCACTGTTGCTCTTGGGTCGTTATCGATCATATTATACTTTTCTATGTTAACTTTTATATTCCACCCCTACAGAAACACAATGCTCTTCCTTGGCCAAAAGCGATTCAGGTAGTCAAAGTCAAATGGATGTGGTCGAGAGGAACATCAATGGCACACACATAAGTCAACAGGCACCATACATCAATGGCTTCCCAAGATCAGCAATCCTGGCTCCTCAAGCCGGTAATCCAGTAGTGGGGACATTTGAAAATAACACCACACATTTGAAAATCCCTTTTCGTGCTGAAAATGGAGAATTTAAACTAAAACCCGAAAAAGAATTATAAAGATTGATTAGCAGATGATCATTAAAATATGATAGTTGTAGCATTTATCTTATGTATCGTCAATGTTGATGCATAGATGGAAATTAAACTTTGCTCCCTCCCAGTGTTGGATAACTAACATGAATCTTATTTATTTTTGTAACTTTTTATTTATTTATTATATTTTTAATTTAACATAGGTTTTTTTCTTAGTAAATTTTGGTGTTGTGCTAGGGTAGTTAACAAGTAGTGTTGTTTCTATATAAAAGTCGTACTTTAGTTTTTTAATTGACATGTACTACTACTGGTATTCTTACAAAATATGTGTCCGTTATTTTTACTAAAACACGTTTTATGTAACAGACTTATGTATTTTGTCGGTTTCTCTTTCTTTATAAGGGAATTATAAAGGAAATACGTAGTAGTAGTAGTAAAATACTTTTTAAAAGAAATTAGTATATTGAACAGATTATATATAAAAAATATCCAAGTACATAAAAAGGTTTTATTAATGTTATCCAAATAAATAACTTTAGAGATCCACTTGAATATTAATATATGTTTAAGGCCAATTCCTTTCAAAAGGTTTCTATAAATTGATAAATATCCTTAAAGTATTTTTTCTTGCATATAAATTTGTAAAATGAAATAAAAAAATCTTGCGACGATTAAGGGACATTTTTAATGGTTTTACACACACTACCCCAAACTTGAAACATTGTATATTACATTTGCCACTAAGGCTTCCTACCATCTCCCCAACCACAAACTACTGGACATTGACCCTTTACAAAACTGCTCGTAAGAACCCTAGTAATCGTGTTGTGGATATTCGATGTTAAGGTGATCCATGGTTAAGAACATCTTAATTCACGATCCATGGTTAAGAACATAACAAAGACCCTCGACAACCCAAAATGTTTTTACTTTAACTGAATTAAGTATGTAATCCCAACATTGGTTGAAAATTGCTTCTTTCCTCGCAATCCATATAGCCCATATCGTTGCCGATTTTATTAATACCCAAAACTGAATGTGGTAGCAATGATACCATAGCAAGTTTATCCACACTGTTTTGCTTCCACGTACAATGTACAAGCAAATGAACTTCAAACCAGTCTCGAACAAATCTTATACCAAGTATATGAGACTTATATTATTCAACACATCAAATCATTATATTGTGCTTGTTTTATGTACATTTTGGAAAAAAGGTTCTAAATTTGATGTAAAATACGATTGTTGTAGCTAAAGATGCTTTTGAGGTACACAATGGAAGGATAACAAAATAAATATCAACTATATTGCTTTATAGGAAAAAAAAATTATACTCAAATACAACAATATTTATATTTTCTTTAATTTTACTCATAACTTCTAAGTCATATGCAAGTTCACATATTATCGAGATACAAGTCATTTAGTTACAAGATAATTAATTACAATAAGAGTGTTTGGTTCGCACAATATTTTAACAGGAATGTAATATGTCAAAAGAGTTGAAATTTGATTCCGACTGACTGTGATTCGTACTTAATTCAATTCTTCAGAATTTGATTATACATATTTAAACGGGCAAACAACACAAAATCACCTAAAAAGCCTTCTGTTTTCCAATCGGGTAATTTTGTAGGTAAACAACAGGTAGCTGGTTTAATGTTCTTTTTTTTCTTCTTTCTCTCACTCCGTTTACCTTTTTCTACTTTGTATAGAACTCAATAATTTTTGGGATTTTTAATAATGTTTCTATTACCCAAATAGGTACAGTTAGAAGGGTTCATAACATAATCCTTTATTTACGTGTTTCGATCAAATCCCACATAAACAATGGTTAATTCCATATTCGACACCAGCTCTGTCGAAGGGTTGATCATATTAATGGTTAAGTATCCTCCACGCCTTGCTATTTCGACCAAAAATTGCATGTCAATGGCAAACTGTTACGAAACAAAAGTTAATGTCATAAATTTGCAGATAAGCGGATCAACATTAATTTACATGAGTTAATCTATAAGTTTGGTTTTTATTTTTAATTAAAGATGATAATGATGAAGAAGATGATGTTGCAAGTGGTAAAAGAAATATGAGATTCATCGAAACTTTGGGTATGTGTTGGTGTGTTTTAACCGGAGAAGACAACCGGAGTTATGGACGGAAAAGACAACCGGAGATGTGGACGGAGAAGACGACCGGAGTTGTGGTCGGCGTAGACAACCGTTTTTGATGTAGTTTTATGATTGTTGTTTTTGCATTGTCGGATAAGACAACTAACCAGTGTTCGGTATTGAAAGTTATGGATGAAGCTAAGAAATCTTCAAAGTGTATTTCTGCTTAAGTTTTTAAGTCGGATGAACAAATTCATCGCCCGACTTAAAAACTTAGTTGATCAGTTTGAAGTCAACACTGAAGATTTTAAGTCTTCCGAGTTAAAGTAAACAACTTCAGACATAAAATTAAGATAAAGACTGAAGTATTCTAATTGTAAAGAGTTTGTCATGAGGTCTATAAATAGAGGGATGCGTGTGTAAAGTCACGTGTCTCTCAATGCAAGGTAACCAAGCCTGCATTAGATAAGTACCATTGAGCTTCATTGTTGTAATCATTTTCAACGACTTTCCTGCCAAATCCTTCTATTAATTCGGATGACGAAGCAGTTCATTCGAACTAAAATTGAAATGTTGATTGATGAAGAGTAGATTGAATATGATGATCATGAAGCTAAGGATCTACTCAGAAATTTAATCCTACATGTTAATACAAGCTTAGATTAGTGATTCATCAATTCAATCAGCTTAAGTCATTCCAGTTGAAGATTTGTGAAGACGTTGAGTTTAAGTCGGATGATGGATTGAAGCCAATTTGTTTTTATGTACAATGTTATGTGAATTTTATGGAATTCACTGAAGAATAGTTGAGAATCTGTATATGGAGTTATAGGCACCGTTTGAACAAGTTTCAAGTGAGAGATTTGTAAATCTAACCATGGAGAATCAGTTATTGAAGAACTGGAGTTAGTTTGATGAGGTTACAATTGAGTATCTTATGTGATTTGGTTTGAAGATGTTCATAGCACGTCCAAGGGGGAGATTGTTGGGTATTGGAAGTTATGTATGAAGCTAATAAATATTCAAAGTGTGTTTCTATTGGGAAAATCAACAATTAAACCCAAAGTATAAGTTTGTTTAATTAAAGTCTTAGTCTGAGTCTGAGTGACTTTGAGTCTGAGTGACTTTGAGTCTGAGTGACTAGCATTATGGGTCTGAGTTAGTCAGTTCCATAATGTATCTTGAACCGAAAGTTTAGGAAGTTAGTTAGATAAAATCTTGTATTTATTTAGAAGATTTTCTAAGATTCGTCCTTATCAAAGCTCACTTTATTGTGTATAAATAGGGAGCTTGAGTCTTGTATTTCGGTTGTCATTTTAATTGAATCAAAATGAGTGTTATTTAATCTTGCTAATAGTTACAATTCCGCTATAATCTGTTAATAAGAACTGTGTGTTTATCAAGAGTGATAATTAATGTTTGAATACTCATTTGCAAATCGATTCAATCATACAAGATTAATTAATTATCTGTATATCTAGTAATTGGGATCTTACTCAGACCTAACAACTGGTATCAGAGCAAATAAGATTTAAATTTTAATATTTTCAAATCTTAAAAGATCAATCAGTAATATCTCAATTAATATCATCATAACAAACACCTGCTATGGCTGGAAAAGGAATTCCAATTTTCAATGGACATAACTTTGCTCATTGGAAACTCAAAGCTGAGTGACATTTGTCTGGAATTCATGATGAAATGATGACAACAATCACTGAAGGACCAATTATTCCTGGAAGAGAAATTCCAGAAGTGAAAGAAGGAGACAAAGTCATCCAACGTGGCAGATGGGTTCAGACTCCAAAATCTCAATGGACTGAGTTAGATAGGCAACTATTTAATCTAGATCCAAAGGCTAGAAGCATATTAGCAAATGTTGTGTCTGAACATATATTCTAAAATATTGTTGGATGTAGATCAATAAAAGAAATATAGGATACTCTCATTGTCTCCTATGAAGGTGAGCAAGTGGTAAAAGAACGAAGGCTGAATAGTTTGATCAGAAACTATGAGAATTTCTATGTGAAAGAAAAGGAATCACTTGCTTATGTACGCACCAGGTTTCAAATCTTGCTAAATTATTTATCTGCTCTTGGTGTGATGAAAGAAGATGATGAGGTATGCCTGAAGTTTGTTGATATTATTCCAAACATATATGAATCAGTCATCACCTCTCTTGTAGTAAGTGAAAAATTGTTCACTTACAAGTTGTCTGGTTTATTTGGGCTATTGCTAAATTTTGAAGGAACCCAAAAGAGGAAGAAATTGAACCAAAGGAGGATTTCCATAGATCCTGAAGCTGCATTAGTTGCAACAAGCAGAAGGAATAAAGAAATCTACTGAAAAGCTGAAACTGACTCAGATGAGTCTGAGTCAAACTCAGATTCAGACTCTGATGATGAAGCTGAGGTAAAGAAATTAAAAGATCAATTAGCCTTGCTTACTATGAAGCTTGAACAAAAGCTGAAACTTCTTGTCCAACTCAATAATCTGATTTGCTAATGAAGAGGAATGTACCATTTTTCGTTGTCTTTACATGATGAGGAGTTGTAACGCGTTACCGTTGATAAAAAAAAAAATTACGTGTACGTTTAGCAACTTGGCGCTTTTGATCCAATCTTTCATGACGGTTAAAATTAGAAGGAGATAACCAACTTCTAGTGTTGTCGCGCCACTTCTCTAGTTCCTCTAGATTTGTCTAAACTTGATCCGGAGGACAATACAATGTAAGACCTTTATCGTTGTCGATTGTGAAGTCCAGTATATGTCCTAAAATTTCTTTCTTCATGATGAAAACTTGATGATGAAAATCCGTTAAAAGTTTGAAAAAAAAATCTTAATGTTGAAAATTTGATGAAAAAAGCGGGATAATCTTGACCTGTGGTATTTCAGGCTTGAATAACCGTTTTTCCAAAACTTGTTGAATAAATCGCTTAAAATAACATTGTTGAATTCGCTTTTCAATGTCGATTCCGGAAATATCAATCTTGTATTTTTCCGATGCTTGAAACTCGCTAAAATGTGTCACGTAATCTTCACCGGTATCCATAAAAATAAAATTCGCTCTCGTTGAAAAAACTATTATTTCTTGATTTAATGTGAAAACGTGGTATCGCAAAACTTCACTTTGTTTTTTTTTTTTTTTTTTCTAGTGAAGTCTTGGATCCTTGTTTTCAACTATTTGTGATCTTTTGTGTTCGTTGTAAACAAATTTCGTGTTCAAAGACTCATTTGAATGCCTTGTAATCTTGGTCAAATGACATCTAGTCATATATAAAAATACTCGTGTTTGTAACACCAAAAGTCTATTCGAATAAAAACTTAACTTGTCCGAATAAGCTTCCGAGTCGAACAAGAGTACTTTTAGTTGAATCAGTTGATTTTATAGTCGAACCAACACTTAGAAAAAGTTCATGTTTTTCATCCTATTCGTGTATATAGTGGGAAAACCCGTCTTAGTGCGTTCCGAGTCGAACAATCTTGATACAAATGAAATTCGAACTAGCTCGAATAAGCTTCCTAGTCGAACATGTAGTACATCTAGTCGAACAAGTTAAATTTCTAGTCTAACCAACACTTAGAAAAAATTCCATTTTTTTTTATCCTAGTCGAATGACTTTTATCCCAGTCGTGTATGTTGGTTTTCTAGACGAATGAGGTGAAAATCCTAGTCGAATGAAAAACATTTCTAGTCGAATAAGCACAAAAATGGTCGAAGTAGACAAGTCGTGTCATAAATAACCAAATCGAATAGGCACAAAGTCGGTCGAATTTGGAATACACGACTAACTTTTCAACTAGAACGAATAGACTTCTCAATCGAATATGTTGAATTTTGAGTCGAAACGGATGATGCGAATGAGATTTCTATTCGTGTAAGTTGAATTTTGAGTCGAATAAGATGATACGAATGATATTTCTATTCGTGTAAGTTGAACTTCTATTCGAACAATATGTTTCGAGCACCCTGCTCTCATACCAATTGTTAGGTTTGATTAGTTTAGAGAGAGAAAAGAATTCTAGAGAGAGAAAATGAATATTACAATATGGTCCAAAAGTTTACATTATCCATACCTTAAACCCCTATTTATATTTATAGGGGTCTAGGGGCTTTACAAAGACTTTCTAGATATTACATTATAGGGGTGTTGGGGCTTTATAATGTTAGTAATATTCTAGATATTTATAGGGGTGTGGGGGCTTTACAATGTTAGTAATATTCTATTCCTAACGGTACCGTAAACCAATCCCATGGAGGAGTTGACTGGTCAACTAAATATGTTGTTGGCATGGGCTTAGAAGTAGCAACAGCAACGAAGTCATTGGAAGCAACAAGTGGGCCGTTGGTAGGCGGGTAGGCATGTGTAGCTGATTTGGACCTAGGTTGAGAACACCAAAAGGGACAGTATGATTATAATTTGGTCGAGAACCAAACGTGGCCCGCTGGCCATTCCTATTTTGAAATCCATAATTACGATGTCAAGGGGCAACAAAATGTGTAGCTTGTTGTGGTGGGGGAATATAAACCCACCCATATCTGATTGAAGGGTTTTCGGTGTGGTTTGACAAAGGTCGTCCGGTTTTTTTTTGTATACAACAAAGTAGGTGATGAGGAGTTATCATTATGAGACGAATCTTGTTGTCAAGGAGAATTAATACGAGAATCTTCTCCACTTAATATTGCCCAAGTTTGAATCCATGTTGGTGGAGGTTTTTGTAGGGAAACGCCGTCCCATCGTCTTGGTAGACCGTTAACTGTGTAGGCTACAAGATTATCATCCGGAACCGATTTATCCATATTAGAGAGCAGGTTTGACATGGTTAAAACTTTTGTGATGATCATTAATAGACATATTGCCAAGAAAGTTGATTATCGAGTGGAATAAACTTTTCCTGTTTGTTCACATGAAAAAGATTGTGAAGGTTAACCCATGCCTTACGAGGGATAAGATTCTTCTCGAATATAGCCGGTAGAAGATATCAAGTAATTCTACTATGGATCCAATATTTTACAATTGAATCTAATTTTCGCCATTCCGGATCAATAGGTGGTGTATGGTTTGGATTTGCTTTAGTTGGAACATAAGTGGCGTCGATTTGATCAAGAACAACATATCCATCACGTACAATGAGTTGAGAAGAGTTCTGACCATAGATCAAGGTTCATGTGATCAAGATTGAGAGTTATGGAAACGTGAGCGTTAATGTATACACGCTATAGGCTTTGTGTAAAGGATTGAGACGAGGATTTTCAGCTTCCATGGTGACAGTTTGTTAATCGATTTAGAGTTTAGGAAAAAGAAAGCATAATTCGTTGCTTCGAGGAGGGAGAGAGAGAGAGAGAGAGAGAGAGAGAGAGAGAGAGAGAGAGAGAGAGAGAGAGAGAGAGAGAGAGAGAGTTTGTCGGAGATAAATTTGATAAAGAATATTTGAGAGGATTTGTGAGTTTAGGAAAGAGAAATTTGATTGTCGACAAAAAAGGACAGGAAATCGAAAATTTGGTCATGGAGGTATTAGAAACCCCCCGACACCATGTATATTGGTATTGCACTTAATGAATAACTTTCATTAACAATATCTTTAATATATAATAAAAGAGGGGCCTTAAATGCCACATGGCGAAGTAAGGTCCCTTGGATGAGTTAGATGCTTTGATTTCAACCGTTAGATGAGATTGATGATGTCATCAAACATTGTTTTTCATTTTACACCATCTTACAATACATAATTGCATTCTTTCTTCAATTTCACCTTTATTACAATAAAAAACATGTCTCTTATTGTACCATGGTTTAACTTATTATTATTATTATTCTAAAATCCTTTAACACAAAATATTAATATATGTGTATAAACATAAATGTATATATGTTATTATAACTATAAACAACATGTTTATAAACAAAAATATATATTTGTTATTATACGTTTAATATTGTATTCTCATAATAATTTAAAAGAACGTGTTTATAAACATAAAGTTTACGATTCAATTTTTATATATATTTACTCACGCTATCGCGGGGCAATAATCTAATACAAATATATAATACAACGGTGGACCTTCAAGTGCCAATACATATGGACTACCTACATAAATAATCTATATAAATATAATACAATATACATATTAACATTGTGTAAAGTATACATTTTCATTTGTTTTCGACAACTAATTGTGTACCATATAATATTTGTCGCTGATAATAATTTGTTCTTCCGCACTTTGTGAGGGGCAAAAAATCCAAAAGGATCAATTGGAAAAAAATTACTTGGAAAGGGACGATTGAAAAAAGAAACTTTTGCCTCTAAGAATGTAGTACACAAACAGAAATAACATTTCTTCTAGAGCACACGCAGCGGTGCGCCATAATACCGCGTTATGGTCCTCCATGGCGCCGCCATGGCTGGCCATCCGCGCCATAGGTCGCACCATGGTGGCCTCGTTGCGGGTGTCAGGCGCGTTATACGATTTTGTTTTCTTAATTATTTTGTTTAATCCCAAACACTAACGATAATTAAAAAAAATTGATTGTTTTTAAAATCTAGCCGTTGGAATTTTTATTTTTTTTTCGTTTTCAAACTCTTAACCACTTCTATAAATACCAATCTTTATATACAAAAATATACACCAAATCATCTTTTTTCTCTCCAAATTAAAAAAAAACAACATAAAATGTCTTAACAAAACGGTTATTTTGCATATTCATCTTCGCCATCCGGTTCCAACACCAACTCACCTTCGTCCCAAAGTTTTGTGAATTTACAATCACACCCCGGTGGCTTCACTTCACTACTCAGTGGAAACACTAACATGCAACCCCCTCCCCATCAACAAGCTATGAACGAATGGCAACTTTTTGGTACGTGTACTTTTTGGGTTCATGTCTCTGAGTGTAGAAGAAAAGGAAACTCACAAAACGGTCCAACTTTTTGGTACGTGTACTTGGTCATTTCAACGAAGGCTTGACAGAACCGTTTACAAAAAACCAACTTAAGGGGAAACGATGACTATGAACAAAGTTTTACGGTCTTTCATAGCATGTCAACCGTGCTGACTGAGATCGTGGAAGTGGCGATGATGACAAGGCGGTTTACACAATGGCATTAACATTATTTGAAACCAAAATCGGACTCCCATTTCGTCATCATAGTGTGTGGGAGGTTTTGCATAAATCATTAAAGTTTCTCAATCCTAAAGTCGTTGATGAACCGGTAAACCTCGACGAAGACGGTAACGTAGAAGAATCGGAGCTCTTTGATCATGATGAAATCCCAAGACCCCAGGAAAGCCACAACCACCTAAAACCGCACATCCTCTTCGTCCTCTGAACTCCGCGTTACGAATAATTTAACGACGGTGTCAAAGAACTCCTCGAGTTTAACGAATGCTGAGTTACGGATAAGAGTATTTTTAATTTTTTGTTATGATCTCAATTATGCTGATGTGAATATAATACCAAATATTTCGATATTATAATTGCATGGCCTCTTAAACAAACAGCAAGCTTTAAACAAACTAATATAAAAATCAAGAAAGGGAACAAATATTTTAACCTAAGTGATATAGATAATTAATTATTAAATGAAGAAAGAGTGGAAAATCCTAGGAATACCACAAAAGATCACGGGAATGAAGTGAAAAATTCCTTAAAGTTTGTATGTATCTTTGTTTGAATATATTTATGCCCATTTCCCATGCTTATTCTGTTATACTGCTGACAACAGAATCTTATTTTTTCTTTAAAAACACACACATATATCCAGGTGCTTTTTTTGTGTTTGCATGTGTACTATTTAATAATATATAGATACATATGCAATCTAAAAAAACAACATTGGAAACATAATATTGAAAGAAAATGAAGAGCTCCTCAGCACCATTTGAATCAGATAATGACATCAAATTTAACAAATCTCTTCAAGTATGAAACTATATATTTTTCCTTGAATCTAGTTTTGTTTTCTTGTTTTGAAATTTAATTTTGTTTGTTGAAGGAGTTAAAAGGTTTATGTTCACAACTTCATCATGCAGCAGATTCTTATCAATCCACTTTCTTACATTCTGACCAAAAGCAATTGTGAGTAACTTCTGCTACTATATCAGAAGAAAAACTTAGATAAAAATCCGAAACTAAAGTTAAGCGTAAAAAATAATTTTTGTTCAATCTCTAAGTCTGATTTCTTACAGAGTTCTAAAGAATACAAAGGAGTACTTACGCAACTCTTTGGTGACCGTTGTGGATCATCTCGGATCTGTTTCAGCTAATCTTGATCAACAATTGTCTAAAACTGGTTCTATCTATCAGACAGAAGCCAAAATCATTTGTTTAAATCAAGTGAGACATGTTAATCACCTTTTTATGTTTACTGTTAAATTTAATTAATTAACTTTTTCAAAATCTTATTAATAGAAATTGTTAACCTGCCAAGATTATTCTCACAAGATTGCTTTAGCCAAAGTTTCTGAAAGGGAAAATAATCCGAAATATAACTCTCGTTATATAAAACCACGTAAGATTTTGTCCAATTTACGATTTCAATTATTATGTTTTCCATTTCCCTTTATCTGATATATATATCACGTCTGGATCAGCCGTCTCAGAAGTTTCCAAATCAAATCAAAGCTTTAGGTATCATTCAAATATTCTTTTTAAGCAAAAAAAAAAAAACTTTGGGCCGTGTGGTTAGTTTATCGCTTTCTAACATTCTACGTCATTGGTAGAGAATCCAAGAGTCAAGTTGATGTTAAAATGACCAAAAGTAATGCAGAGTTTAAAGTAGACGAAGAAGTCCCGCTCTTCTTGTACACTTGTAACCGTTACAAGCCGTCATCACTACTTAAGGATTCAAAGTCGGCTGAAGGTATCTATGATGCCTAACAGAAACCAGCCAATATAATTTCCATATGTCATTTTTAATGTTATATGTTTTTATCGTTAGTCTTCGTTACATTCTTTTCTTTCTTTCACAGTTTTGCCAGTTCGAGATAACTTGTCTATACAGCCAAAACCTCAATGTTTTCAATTACAGGTTATTAGTGTTTTTTAAATTTCTTTTTAAACTTTTAGTTCATTTGGCTTTGTATCATTGGAATCTGATAACCAAATTGAAAATCAAGAAACCGATGAGTTACTGTGGAACCTTTCCTTGTAGGACAAGAGTAAGAGTAGACGGGGTATTTTGTTTATGAAATCCCGACCAAATAACGGAATATTGTCAGTCGGTGGAAGCCGAAGAATATGATCCAACGCCATCACTTGTTACAACTTACAATATTAGTAAATGTCAACAAGCTTATGTAATCTACCTATCTTTGAAAGAATAAAAAACGTACTTCTTTCTTCTTTTTTTATTGGCAATTGATGGTCAAAAAAATGTACTGATGGACATTAAGGACAAGATTAATGTTTGTTAAGAAGAAAAGGTCAAATTAATTCGTTAAGTAACAGATTAATATGTTGATTAATGTGGGAAAGGTTGTCATCCTAGCTAGAAGGTGAGAATGGGGACGAAGTAAATGTATTGGATCGATGATCCACTTTTTTCCCTATCGAATAGTGAAAGTAAGACCATGAAAGTGATATCCTCCATTAGGAGGATGGTTTAGTTTGTTGGATCGAAAGATCGAAATCGTAATCAAAATATACCAATAAAGTTTTGAATCTAATCTTTTATAAATCTGAATCTATAATCAATTTTTCGTCATCTGTTTTACAATAATCGGTTCCTATTTATACTAAATGAAAAGTTACAAGTAAAAGTTGCATTGGTTCGTCGAACCGCCGTGTCTCTTGGCAAATAATTGAAAATAAGTTATTTATCGTTTTGTAACTGTCGGTTTTGACAGCGGGTTGTGATTACCCATTTCTTTGGGTTTCGGCCCAATATTCTCCTCCGTAATCACAATCGATGTATCTTCAATGTCTTTATTTCCGCTTGATCCCTTGAACCACTCTTAAAATAATACTGACTCTAGGTTTTCTTCCATTTCCTTTGTCTTGTTGATCTTCCATACTTAGTTTATCATAATCTTGATCATGCCCTTCTTTATCTTCTTCCAATATAATTTCTCCAAATCTTGAGTCTTCATGATCATGGTCTTTTGCAAACCAAATTGGTGTATCATTGCTGAATTTCTTTTGAGTCTTGTTGAAGCTTGCGGATGTCATTAACAGAGTTGGTTCTAAATCTTCTTCCACAATTTTCGATGCTTCTCGTCTTTGTTGTCTTTGATTCCTTCTATGACAATGTGATGCATAATGTCCATATTCATTGCAATTATAGCATTTTATATTGCTGAAATCTCTAGGCTTTTTCATTGCTTCATTGTAAACTTTCTTCTTTTCCATGTTGTCTATTATCGTCTCGATTTCGGCTATGTGGTGGAATGTATCTTCCACTTCCTTGATTATCATAGCGATGTCTTTGTCCATTATCGTTGTGTTTTGTATATAATAGTTTATGTGGATCTTCAAATGTTCTTCCTTTCTTAGCCTTTATTCTTTCTTCAAAGGTTTTCAATCTTCCGATTGCTTCTTCTATTGACATATCGTCTAAGTATGAGTATTGTTCAATGGATGCAAAAATCTGAAGGAATTTTTCGGGCACGACATTTAATAATTTTCGTACGACGACGGAATCTTCGATTGTGTGCCCTAGACTAGCGGCTTTGTTTACTAGAGTTGTTAGTTTTGCGGTAAGTGTCGATTGTCTCGTCTTCCTTCATGTGTAACATCTCAAAGTCGGATTTGAGAGTTTGCAATCTTGCTTGTTGAATTCTTTCTTCGCCCACGTGTCTAGTTTTCAAGGCATCCCATATAGATTTCGCGGTTTTGTGTTTTGTGATTTGAAGCAATTGTTCTTTTGGTAAGGCTTGGTAAAGAAAAGCGATAGCAGTTTTGTCTTTTTTGTTATCTGCTTGGTTTTTCCATTTGGTTCTATCATTTCCACAAACCATTTGCTTCGAGAATGATTTGCATTCGAATTGCCCATGTTGTATAGTTTGCCCCTTTCAGCATAGGGCATTGAAATTGGGTTGTTGACCCAATTTCATCTATCTTAAAGGTTTTATCTTTTCCAGTCATTTTAATAAAAAAAAATTATTTTGAATCTGATGTAATACTCTTATAAATCTTTTGAAATTTTATAAAAAAGGCTTTATAATTCCTTTTTTTAAAATCTTACTAATGTAAATCTTAAAATCTTTTAAAACTTTAAATTATTATAAAACTTAAATCTTAGAAATTTTAATCTTACTTATTATAAACATTTAATCGTTTATATATTACTTATTATAAACCAAACTAGTATGGTACCCGCGCGATGCAGTGGATGAAAAAAATTATATTCAATAAATTAAGTGGGTGATTTACGATAGCTTATCATTTGTCTCGTTACATATATGTGAGGTGTAATAGTATAAAGTTCGGCCCTTCGGGCAATGTAGAAAGAATGTTGTGGTAACAATATATGGTTCGACCATTCAGCGATAGTAATCATTATGTCGTATGATCGATTTTCTCAATTTTTCTCCACTATCCTAAGTAATATAAAATTTGTAAGTAAAGAAAAATTTAGATTCTAACGGATTTAAATTCTGTCAAAAACTTCAAACAAACATGTTATGGAAATGAATTCAATTCAAATTCACTCAATTTTTTCTAGATTTCGTGAAACAAACACTCAGCATAATATTTTCCGTTCGGATCATTCAAACCATTTGGGTAATTCGACTCATTTGAAGATTAAGCTCATTTGCGAATATAACAAAAGTCTAATATTCAGGTCTTTTTGTTTTTTTAATTGGTGACGTCTAATAATTTCATGTTCGGTCAAAAAGAGAATTAAATATATTTCGTGAATAGTATTCTTGTATAAACCCATATATTCTATAAACAAAATCTAATTTTCCTTCAACGATGCAACAACAAATTAAAAATCCATTCAGACACTACGTTTTCTAATCGTTTATCGTTCTGCTTTTCAAGCCGAAAAAAATAATATTTTCCTTCAAGAAATTCAAATTCAGTGTGTTTCCATGAATCCAATAGGTAACCCATACTTTCGAATGTTGTAATGAAGGATAATCAATATGGTAACAAGGTTTATTAACCTTAAAAGTATCAAATGTAATACTACTCAGCTTATTGTAGGTGCATTTGTTAGTTACTAGATTCATATGTAATTAACGTTTATTCTAATATCAGTCTTTGTATTGTTTTGATATTAATATTGAGTGTTTGATTAATTATATGCTTGAATGTTTACATTATTATAAATTAATCAAATATATGTTTTGTGATGTTTAAATAATATTCAGATTCCATTCGCACGGATGAGGATGCATCCGTGCGTATGAAGGTTCTATTCGCACATATGAAGCAGATTAAACAAAGTGTTTATTAGAATGTTAATCCGTACGGATGAGTTCATATCCGTACGGTTAGAAAGTAATTGTTGTTCATACGTACGGATGAAATCACATCCGTACGAATGAATATCTGGGCCTATATATACCCAGCTAGGTTTCTGCATTACGTAAGTTTTGCTAGGGTTTTCTTG
>CAJVGC010000590.1:60000452-60034615 GCA_910822075.1 Senecio squalidus | reverse complement strand
TTTTTGGTTCTACTAATCAAGATTTGTGCAAGGAATTTGAAGAGGTGATGACAAGCAAGTTTGAAATGAGTTCTATGGGTCCGATTAAGTTCTTTTTGGGGCTACAAGTAGATCAAACAGCAGAGGGAATCTTTATACATCAGACTAAATATGTCAACGATATTTTGAAACGGTTTGAAATGTTGGAAACGAAGCCTGCCTCTACTCCCCTATCGGTGAATCACGGGATATCACCAGAAACTACGGGGGAGCCAATTGATCAGTCTCTCTATCGCTCCATGATCGGATCTCTTATGTACCTCACCGCTTCTCGTCCAGATATTATGTTTCCTGTGTGCTTGTGTTCCCGATACCAAGCAGCACCAACTGTTGTTCATCTTCAAGCAGTGAAGCGGATTATGTAATATCTGAAGGGTACTCCAGATTTAGGTCTTTGGTATTCTAATGATGACAATTTCGAGTTATCTGCTTTCAGTGATTCCGACTATGGAGGTTGCAAGAAGGATGCTAAATCAACTTCAGGAGGATGTCAGTTTCTCGGAACGCGTCTAATAACGTGGCAGTGCAAGAAACAAACCGCTGTAGCATTGTCCACATGTGAGGCTGAATACGTAGCTGCGGCTAGCTGCTGTTCTCAGGTTATCTGGATTCAGCAACAACTGCGTGATTACGGTTTGTCTATCTCTACTACTCGTATTTAGCTTGCCATAGCTGTCACTAAAAATCTCGTGCGTCATCCTAAAACCAAACACATAGGCGTAAAATATCATTTCCTTCGTGATTGCTTTGAAAAACATTTAATTGATGTCATTTATATCGAAACGATGTTTCAAAAAGCAGATATTTTTACAAAGGCATTTGATAAGTCTAGGTTTGGGTTTTTACTGCTGGAAAATGGTGTTGTTAAAAAGAGTGATGTGATTGAAGAGGTCAAGTCGGAAAAGTAACCGGATTTACTTTTGTACACTACGTTAAGGTCTTTTAACCTTTTAATTTTCTTTTTAGTTTTATAAAATTTCAAAAATACAAAAAGATTTTTTATTTTTAGAATTTTAGGGGGAGAAATAACTTAAAAAAAAAAAAAATGGGGGAAGTGAGGAAATACTGAACTAAACTGAACATGTAATTGTCAAAAAGAGATGCTAATTGTAACGTTTACACATGTCAGTTGTAGGATATATTGGTAGGTTTATCTTACTGAAACTTGATGAAAATAAATCATTTTTAAAAGGGTTGTCGCAGATATCAAATTTTAATTTAAATCGTTATGGATATGTCTCAAAGACTTTCTAAATGATATCTGGAGATCAATAACAATTGAGAACACTGTAAACAACACACAACAGTCGAAATTAAAATGTTTTAATATATTATGATTAGCTTTTGTCTTGTAGTGTTTGTGGCTTTTCGCTGGATCAATTCGAAAATAGTAAATATTAGGCGTAATATCAGAAAATAAATACAGTATGTCAGTATTTATTGAAGCAATTAAGGGTCATCCCAGTGATTTTGGAATAACACCCTTGAATGATTTGATCAAGATCAAAGAAATTAAGGAAATGATGTGAATACCAAAATGGACACAGTCTATTCAAGATCAAATACAAAGTAAGAGATAAGTAAACAAACTTCAAAAATACCTTGATGGATGAACATAATTATAAGGTCGAAAGAAGATCATAATTCGAGCATTTCAAATAAAGGGTGAGGAAGTACTTAATAAATAAACTTCAAAAATACCTTGATGGATGAACAGAACTATAAGGTCGAAAGAAGATCATAGTTCGAGCATTCCAAATAAAGGGTGACGAAGTGCTTATTCTCTGAATGGTGTAAATTAAATGTTTTAACGATCAAGAATCACTGGTCCTTATTGCATGTGCAGTGGATGACATACTGACATACGAAATAAATATTATGATATTATGTCTGGTATTTATGAAGATAGAATTGAAAAGGCTGAAAAGTTAAGAGGACAAATACACAAACATACATACAATTCTAATTATGATATAATTCTGATGACTGTTAAAATTCAAAAGGTGTGTTGATTTCTATGTTCAAAATATTGGGAGATCTTAGCGAGATAACCATTTTGAAAGAAAATGTCAAGTGAATGTTTGTTTAAGTTTAAGAGGACAAATATACCAATAATCGTCAATTGAGATGTTAATAGTTACAAAGAAAAATGAATGACAATGTTATGTTTCAGTCTCAGTCTGATCCCTTATTCGAAAAGATTCTCACAAAAATGTGAATTTTTCAGTTTGTGTAGTTATTAGTTAAATTTTCAAACTTTCATTATTTTGTCTTAGTTAAAATTTCCTTTGATTTACCAAAAACAGAAAAATACAAAAAGATTTTATTTTTAATCTTATTTTAATTTTATTTTTATTTTTTATTTTGTTAGTTTTACGTTTGCTTGTCATGATGGTTGATGAAGTTTTAGTTAGAATCTTTTGAAATTATGTTTCAGTTTGCGCAAAACGTATATTCTTTCTGAAATTGATAAGTTTTATGTGCTTAACGTTTACTTGGTGTTTTGACTTTGAAGAAAAGTGAAATTCTAAGTTTATGAGTTCTACAGCACGTTCGTACGGATGTAAATTACATACGCACGGATAAACAACTCAACTGCACGAATCAAAGGGAAGGTATTGTTTAGGCTGAAAATTCTCATCTGTGCGGATATTATCACATTCGTGCGGATGTCATCTCAATCGTGCGGATCAAAGGTGATTTAAGATTTAAATGTTTGTTAGTTAAACGCACGAACGAAGGCTCATTCGTGCGGATGTCTTTCACATCCGTGCGAATGAAAAATGGGTATATATATGTTTCAGATTCGTTCAGTTCATTCACAAATACTCATCCGTGTTGATTCAAATTCACAAAATTCTAAAAGTGTAAGAAAGAGTTTTTGAATCCGATTCTATTGTGAAACTTTGAATTACGAATCCAACCATATAAACCACTTAAGGTACAGTGACCGTTTTAGGGTTAATCTTTGAATTCTAAGTCCGAAATTAACTTTAATCAATCGGTCATCTATCTATGTTTGTAATGGTAAATTGGGTTAGGGGATTAGTTAATCGGTAGATAAGGAACGTGTTGGTGTAATTTTTGTGACGAAAAACAAGTTTTTATGAAAATCTAGGTTTTGGAAAACCAACAATTCCGTTGAACTCCATCCGCACGAATGTGATTTCATCCGTGCGGATAGGATCTTCATTCGTGCGAATGGTTAAGTCATACGTACCGATGTACAGTATGTAATCTGTTTGGTTTGATTTGTTCATACGTACGGATAAATACTGATCCGTGCGGATGGAAGTGTTTGTGACACCTTAGGCAAATCCCACATCCCCCGTGCACAAGGATCTTCCCCAAATGATATGTAGAATGGAAGTCAAAAGCTTGGAATGCAAAAGAATAATAGTTGGTGTTAGATTTCCTCACCAAATAGATGAAAATGGAAGAGAAAAGTGAAGAGAAAGTTAAAGATTCTTACCAAAGATTAAAGGAACCAAAAGGAAAGATTTGTAGGTGATCTTGGACTTGAAAACCCTCTTCAAATATGTGATTTAAGCTTCAATATTTCTGGAAATGTTTGTTCTTGAGAGAGAAATGAGAGAACTTCATGAGTTTGCAAAAGAAATGTGATGGGAAAATGAGAGAGAAAAGTGTTTGTAGGTGTATTGTGATGTTAGAGAGTGTTTGATGGTCTTGGAATGACCCCAAATAAGTCATCTTTGCACTTACTAAGCTCCTTACACGATTGGAACAAGTGCCCAACCACAATAAATGCAAAAATGAGTCACACAACAAAACCAAAATTCTGCCCAGCGACTTATGGGCGTCGCCCCTTTTGATTCAGGGGGGCGCACCTGGCCAAAATCCAGAATTTTCCAGTTTTTCGTTTGCGCGATCGTTAAGTAGTTTCGTTCGCCGAAAGTTCCCGATTCATTTTGCGATGAACTTAGGAAAGTTCATAATATGATTTTCTTTGTATTAGGTTCATTAAATGTTATATTTTCACTTTCGATTCCGGGATACGCACGATTTCGGTAAAGAATAAACATGAGCAAAAGCACGGTATTTTGAAGATGGAGGATACGATAACCGACAAATTTAGCATAAACACTCTAACTTATATTTATGAGAATACTAAATAATTGGCACATAGATAAATATAAAGATTATGTATGGAGGGACGAATCAGCAAATACGTAAAACCCGACTCTCAATAACAGTAAACCGTGAGTAAAATAAAGCGAAATACAAGGGTCAAAACAATTGCGAATAACATTAAAATAATAACGGTAACTCAAGTACCTCCAATTGACGGGACGTCACATCTTGGGTAGGAAATTGTTGAACCAAATACGGGGTTTTGCGCAATGGGATGGAGAAACGATAACGGAAGATTAGATTAGGTTTAAGGATCTTCTTAGGAATGTTACGTCACGGGTTGGACAAAGAACAACTGATAGACATCTTCTATCATAGTTTAGACCAGCAGTCACAACATGATTTAGACCTATCCATATGTGGAAATTTCTTGTACAAGACCACAAATGATGCTTATAGAATAATGGAAGACCAAGTTCAAGCCGGTATAGGTTGGGATCGAGTGCATCGTAATAGAGAGGTTCGTGGAATGGTTGCAAAAGTGGAAGGTGGTAGTAGTAGTGAAAGTTCGGAGATTGTGAACGAGATCAAGGCCTTATCAAATAAAATGGAAAAACGAATGGGTCGGTTGTAGAAAGACGTTCATTTGGTGAGGAAAGGATGTGGAATATGTGGAGGGCCACACTATCCGGATGAATGTGATCAAAATTACAAAGGTGTTAAGTTTGCACATTACGGTTATCAAAACCGGGGCAACTACCAAAACCGAGGCGGTAATTTTGGTTATGGGGATAAAAAAAACCGGGAGGAATGATGGAATCAGAAACTCATTCATACATAAAAGGTGATGGAATCACAAACTCATTAATACACAAAAGGCGAAAAATGATGGAATCACAAACTCATTAAAGGTGATGAATGATTAAATCGAACAGGCGCAAAGGAATCATCAAGAGAGTATGAAAGATTTGAAGAGAAGGTTCTATAGGATGAATGATAGGTTCACGAATAGGCCAACGAGTCATTTTCCAAGCAACACTCAACAAAATCCTAAACCTTCAAACAATCAAAGTGGTCAAAGTAGTCAACGACAGAGGTATCAAGCTCCTCATCAAAGAAATGAGGAGGTAAACGCCATGTTGGATCATACAAGATTGATGTTGAAGCTTCAAAATATCTTAATCACTTTGTATAGTGTTAGTGATTTAGTTTGGGTGAACATTTTTCATCACCCAAACTAAATCTTAGATAATAATATCAGGAAGACTTTAGGTCGGGTGAACTAACTCTTCACCAGAGTTAAGTTCAAGTTCAAACGAACTAAAGTTAAATGATATTCTAATTATTAGTTAACTCGGAGTGTTTTTAAATAAACATAAGGGTATTTTTAATGTAATAGTTAGTTAGCTTAGTCTATAAGTAGTGGTGAGAGCAGTTCAGAAAGTGTGAGTTTATGAATCATTTACTCTATAACAAATTTTCCCGCCATTTAAGGCTTTGAAAATAATATCTTCAATCGTTGAATTCCTTGTTCTAAATTCAATTAGTTTGATCAATAATTTGTTATTCCCAACCAATTATTGATTCCTTACATAGAGTGTTATAGCTTTGAGGATTGATCAGACCTGACAAGTGGTATCAGAACTGGAAATTAAATCAAATTTGAGTCAGCTTGTTTATCAGGACAATTTTAAGCTACATTCGAAGTGTTTGGAAAAGCTATAAGGATTAGAGCATTAAGATCAACGATCATTCAGAATTTCATAAGTTTAAAATTTTGCGGTAAAAGTTGTTTTTGAGGTATTTTAGTTGAATTATCAATTTTAAGTGATTTTGTGTTTTAGCGAGTATAGATAAGGAGTAAATGATAAGTTTTCTACAAATTTGGTTGAATTAACATCAGTTTAGTATTACTTAGTTCATCCAAATTAAAAAGTGTTCATTGGAGTTAAAATCAATCATCATGTCTTTAATTACTATGAAAGCTGCAGCAGTAAATTATGATAACGAGACAGGTTCTGGTGGTAGACCTCCGAAATTCTTACTTGGATCAGACTTTATGATGTGGAAGCTACGCTTTAAGGTCTTTGTGTATTACAGTGATTGACATATTTGGATCTCAATGGTCCTTATCAACCTATGATACAGGAAACTGGTGGAGCTTGATTGATAGATGTTGATCCAGAGAGGTACACAGAAGCTGACAATAACCTAATCACTCACACTCACTTGACTACCCAAACCCTAATCATTTCTCATTTCCCACTCTTACAACCGTCACTCTCACACCCTCATCATCAGCCGATTCTTTTCCCATCCTTGCTGCTATCGAGCCCTCTCTTGCAGCAACCATTTCATTGTTGAAGCTCATCAATCAAGCAAGGTAATCATGATTCTTAACCTTGTAAAATTCTCTTGACCGAAACCCTAATTCTTGTATGCTTTGGTGGTATTCTTTTTCTTACTTCAGTCACCGATCAAACTGCTTGCAATCTTGGTTCACCATACTCATATTCTTTTCGAGATCATCATATCAAGGAAGGTCTTTCATTTAGGTTTGTTAATCGTGATGTTATTACTCCTCATGTCCGATTATATATATATATATATATATATATATATATATATATATATATATATATATATATATATATATATATATATATATATATATATATATATATATATATATATATATATATATATATATATATATATATATATATATATATATATATATATATATATATATATATATATATATATATATATATTGTGTTTTGGAATTTCTGATTGGCTAATCTATTCGATCAAATTGTGCATGTTGTGTTTGGATGTTGTTGTCTAAACTGATCGTGATTCATGGTGGGTCATATCAGCTTGTTGCCTTTTCCTTGATCGAGTTCTAACCGGTTGTAACAACACAAATTCATCAAGTATGTGTTCATAAACCTTAACCGATGCTTTCATTTCATTAATAGTTTCTTTTTTGTGTATAAATACTAATCGGTTAAATTGATTTGTGTTGGTGATTATAATCTGATTTGGGATCATCCTTAAACTGATTTTAACATCACCTAAGTTTTACCTTCAGGTTCGTAAGCATAGATGTAACAAAAACCCGAATTCAATAATCTACGTTCGTGTTAGTATTGAACTTACTGAAACTGGATTTGACCCGTCTTTTTTGGGTTATAACTCTAAAATGTTTTTGAATTAGAGTATGTGATCTAAATGAACATTAGAGTCCTTGAAATGTAGTTTTCAAAAACTTAAGGCTCATATTCTAATTCATTGTCAAACTCCTTAGAACTGGTTTTTAGTAAACGTGGTTCTAAACTGTGTGGTGAGTTAAGTTTCTATATCCAAATATGAGCTCACTTGTTATGTGGTTTAAAAGTGTATACATGGAGATTTTAAAACACGGAACCCTTGTTTATATGTCAAATACATGATCTGGAGGTGTTGGTAAATTTACGCTATCGTTTGATATTTAAAAAATGTTTTTACAAACTCCGGTACGCTAAGTACTGAACGGGTCCAACAAGGTTTTGTCTAACTTGTTCTGGTCATATCTTGGTCATAACATATGAGAAACTTACTATAAATAGAACTTTCTATTTATAGAAACTTACTACTTTTAGAAACTTCCTATTTACGGAAACTTACTACGAACTGGATTTCATAAAACGTGTAACAAAACCTAATGCCTTTTTCGAAAATTATACGAGATACGGATTATGGTGGGATTTATTCGATACTTGCATATGATCTAGCTAACTTAGTACTGGTGAGGTGTAGAAAGGGTAGCATCCGGACCTGACACAACCGATGTGTGTCATTCTGACTTGACGTTGCCGAGGCGGGCCAAGGGCAGTATTCAGATTCGATATTACCGACGAGCGTATCACCTACAGGGCACTGCCGAGGCGTGTCACTGTCTTCGTTTAATATGGTTACTCTTTTCGATATTGTCGAGGCGTATCACTCACAGAACACTGCCGAGGCATGTTACTATTTTGATGGGTTGAGACTTACTATTTTTACTACTTATGCATTAGTTACACGCTTTTCAATATACTACTATTATGTATGAGATTTGAACTGCTATTACCTTTTACATACTACTCGATGAACTCACTCAACCTTTGTGTTGACTTTTTAAGTCTAACTTTCAGGTAAGGATCAAGCATAACCTAGCTGGGACTGAACTATAGACTTGGACTACATTTGCATTTGTGGCGTTATTTCAAACATTTCTTTATTGTATTATTTAGGGCTTGCACGCCTAAGTACTTCATTTCATTTAGGATTATTGGAATATTACTTTTATGTAGTGATTGACGTAATTGTGTACCAAGGGGTTTTACCTTAGACATGGCGATGTCATGACATACTATCTTTATATTTATCATATAGACTATCTTTATTTACTATTGTGTTATGACGATCACCAATCGGCCACACCCTGCGTTTCCGCCACTGGCGGGGTGTGATAATGATCTAGTTCATGCTCAATCTTCTAAATCCACCTTGCTAGAAGACTACTATGTAGATGATCATGCTGTCACAACCATGATTGAAGATGTGACAACCGTAACTCTTTCCGACTCAGGTTAGTCTAGTATGCCGATAACTCTTACCGTGTTTACCAAAAATAAACTTTTGAAATGAAAGTTCTTTATACTTTACTCATGTGTCATTACCACTTTGATATGTGCGTATATCCTTTATGTGTTGTTACCGTGTTAGCTTAGGTGCACAATAGATATTTTCCCACTAGACGAGCTCCTAGATGACTTATCGAGAAATTATTGTGTTTGTGAACTTTTCGTTTGAACTATGGAGTATTGTTTAACTATTGAGAACTTCCGGTTTCGATATTTTAACAACTTCATACTTGTTCTAGTCCATAGTTACGCTTAGCTCGTCAGCTCCGCTTTCGAGAATCACCGTTATTTGTATGCGTAAAACGTCAATGGTGAATCTGATGGGGGGTGCGCCGCAGTTACTCCCTAGTGCGACGCACTGTGACCCCCTGAGCAGAAAATTCAGTTTCGTTGTTGTTGGTTGTGTGTCGAGTCTCAGCTATCTTGGCTAAGCCCATGCAGTAACCAAACCCAAGCTCATGTTCTTGTCCTAGCCATGTACTAGAGTGTCCAAACAATCCCTAAACTAATCTAATCACATTTCATTTACACTACACAAACAAACCCTAATTTTGTTTTTCCTCCCTAATCCGCCACTCCCGATCTCACAAACCCTAGCAGCCGATTACTACCAGCCTCCCCACCATCTCTGAGCAGCCTTTCTTCCTCATGGAATTCATTATCACAAGCAGCAAATAAATCGATGCATGGTATTTTGTTTCCTTTTTGTTGATTGTTTAAATCTGAAACCCTACTTGGCTCTTTCTAATCCGCCGATCATCATCATCATAAAGCCTCTCATTTCCAGCCTTGAATTCGTCCATCTTGTGGCAGTAATCTAAAGGTACCGTGTTAAAATTCTTGTTTTTACTCTAGCTAAACACAACCCTAATTTGCTTGTTTTCATTTAGGATGTGTTGCTTGGGTCAGCCACGATTTCAATACAAGGAGTTTGGATTCATCTTGGTTGTAAACTGATAAATAAGATCATCTCTATAAGGTTCGTTGATTCGTTTGTTCTTTCTGTTCTACATCCGATTATATACATACATATGTATAATGACATTCTCGTTGTCATTAATCTAATCGAAGATTCATGTTGGGGTATTTTGTGATTGTGTATAATCTGATTAGGGACAATACTAGCCATTTCAGATTGTCGATTGATCTTTTGAACGGGTTTCCAACAGGTCTTACTCACACGAATCCATCATATACGTATGGTACTCCTTAACCAATTCTTTCAATTCATTTCTAGTTTCTGTTTTGGTACTTTGCTAATCGATTAAACCATTGTGTTGTTGTTATAAACTGGTCACGTGTTGGGGATTGCTTAAATTCAGTTTGGGGAGTTTGTATTCGATCGGGTCATAAGCAATCTAGATACAAACTAAAGAAAATCGGTTTCGTTGATTCAATCATGTAAGTGTATACACATTAGCAGATTCTTTGTTGTTATATAGGAATACTTACAAACTGATTTGTGTTTTTTTTTGGTGACCATGACTGATCTTGGACATCCCCGAGTGTCATCGTTCGTTTGGTTTTCTTGTAACGGTTTTCGTCAACGTTTGGAAATCAAATCGTTCCGATTATTGGTATAAAACTCTACCTTCGTTACTTTGTGTTATTCATTGTTATGTAATCTGTTGGTGTATCTTTGTAATCTGATTTGGACTCTATTATAACTCGTGCTATATTGTTTGATCTTTACCTATAGCGTGTCATTTCGTTTGTAACGTTAATCGGTAGAAAACCTTAAGTTGTTGGACAATTATTAAACGTTTGGACATTTTATGATTTTTTTTTGGTCTGTCTTCTTCACTGTTTAACTCTATTTTGGTAATGATTTAGAATCTGTGACCTCAATTAATATTGTAGGTCTTGGAGTCTAGTTTTCAAAAACATAAAACGCATTGTCTAACTCTTTACAGAACTTCCTAAAAGTGGAAAATACCAACAGGTGGTCTAATCTGAATATTTTTAATCAATTTTCTAGGTTTAATAATCGAATCTATGTAACCACTTAAACAATCTTAAACATAATTTAAATGGTTTATAATAGTTTATGACAGGTCTAAAATGTGTTACAAATGGTTATCTTATTTACATATAAATTATACGACTTTGAACGTGTTAAAACTCAACTTAAATAAAACCATACTTTTGGACAGATTGTTTAGTCAGTTGTTTTTTCTTGACCATATA
Source organism: Senecio squalidus (assembly GCA_910822075.1). Lineage (NCBI taxonomy): Eukaryota > Viridiplantae > Streptophyta > Magnoliopsida > Asterales > Asteraceae > Senecio > Senecio squalidus. Next base: position 60,023,627 of record CAJVGC010000590.1, on the reverse strand, counting down.
TTTTTCATAAAAAACTCTTTTGTATCAAACTCTTAGTCTAAAACGTAGCCCTCAGAGTCTAGTTTTCAAGTATATCTTATTAGTCGTCTAACTCTTCCTAGAACTTTACATATTTTAGTTTGAATGAACATATGTATTCGCTGAAATTGTGTCGGTTTATCTAAAGTCTAAAACCCGTTAAATCTCATACTTATGAGTGTTATTACATTTATCTAGGGGAGCTCTGAGTCTAGTGAGGACTTTATTTACGAGTGTTAGTACACACTAATCACACAGTTCGGGTATTTATCGCTTGCTCGATAAGGTCAGTTCATCACCCCTACTTTACTATTGTTTTCGTTTTATAAATCGGGAGAATGTAAAGCTCAACCAAAAACTATTTTTGAAATAATTGATTTACGAGAAATGAAATTTACTTCCATACTTACTAATTATGGAAAATATTACTATTTTTGGAAACTTTCCATAAATAGAGGAAATTTACTATGTTTAGAAACCATAAAACGTGTAACGAAAACTAATGCAATTTTTCTAAAACATTACGAGACGGTTGTTCGATGCTTACTTATGATGATTATCAGTATATGTTCATACTGATATCGCACGCTCATTAGTAGACCTTTCTTACTAATGAGATGTACTTACTATGTTTCAACTATAATAATTATCAATATATGTTCATACTGATACCACACACCCATTAGTAGACCTTTCCTACTAATGAGGTGTACTTACGATGTTTCAACTATGATGATTATCAGTACATGTTTCATTCTGATATCACACACTCATTAGTAGACCTTTCCTACTAATGAGGAGTACTACGATGATTACTTGTGATGTATGCTTATGTTGTATGATGTGGATGATGTTTTATACTACTTAAATGTATTAGTTACACATTATTTTTATTACTGATTTTAAGATATGAGATTACCTTACATTTTACTGCGTACTCGATGAACTCGCTCAACGTTATGTTGACATTTTAGCTTTACTTTCAGGTAATGAGCAGGCATAGGACTTGGCCTTAGGAGTCGGATTCTAGCAGACCATTCAGGATATCTTTTTACTTTGTGGTTTATTTTATGAGTATACATTTGAGATTGTATTTCGGGCTTGCATGCCTAAGTATTATTTCATTTTGTTGATTATTGGTTGAACATTTTACTTGTAGTGTTTGACGATTTTCGTGTACCAGGGTTTATACCTTGAGTATGGCGACGTCATAACAGTAAATTATTTATTTGTTCATACAGATTATGTCTTTATTTACTATTGTGTTATGACGATCGCCAATCGGCTACACCCTGTGTTTCCGCAACTGGCGGGGTGTGACGGATTGGTATCAGAGCACATGGTTATAGAGAACTAGGTTGTTTGACCTAGACTATAACTAGGAGTCCTCATATAGATCTTTTAGGATCTTTTTACCATTTCATATCGTCTCACTACTCGTACCTAACGACATAATCGCCTAAGGAAGACGGCGAACCACAACGACTTAAGACGCCGAACGAGTTTCCTATACGATTATTTTCATGTGATTCTTTTTGTGTTATATTCTCATTGTTGGTTTGAAATCTGAGGACTCACTGCGCCGTATCAATTTTCCAGTGCGCCGCAATAGAGACCCATACCAGTTTCCCTCTCCTTCTTATGTCAACTTTCATGATATGCATCAACTGCTATACTCTTACTTCGATAATATGTAAAATTATCATTGTGCTATGAATTTGGAGAGAAAATGCGTACTCGAGACGATGTTTTTCTTTGGATCCCTCATCTCGTTGTCATACTAGAATCATTTTTCATTCAATCGCGATTCTGCTACTTACTCGAGATTCTTGTTTGATTTCATTTTCATTTATCAATCTTCTTACTTCCAGAATTATATTCCATCGTATGTGACGCCCTCATGGAAGAACTTTCGTGCAACTCTGAAGGTATGAAGTTGAAGACTCGCTTACCCTATTTTGAAGACGGTGCTATATTTTTCGTTTATCTTGATCTTAACATTCTTGAACTCTTGTCATTCATTCTTACTTTGTTACAAAATCGATACTCGTTTTTACCTCAGCAAATTGTTTAAATCAGATTCTAAGAGATTGGATCCATCCTTTCGGTTGCTTCATTGTTTCAAAATTCGAGGAGAAATATTAATTCTCGCCATATTCTTTCGTTAGGATTCCCGTATTGACACTTGGAGATAAACATTCTAATCGGTAACAGATTTATGTCTCAACAGAAAAACGTCTATTTTTCTCCTATCTCTGTTCGTTTTCAAAATTTGATCCCTTTTACAAAATTGTTCAAATGTTGAAACCTAACTACCATACGGGAAGCAGACCCCGAAACATTTTCAAGATTTATATTAATCTGCTCCAATGAAATCGTTGCCAAAACGTTTTCTCAAGCACCACTCAAACTTTGTTATTCAATCTCGAGTTAGTCAGAACTAACTCACCTGAAACTCGTATTCTCTCAAGGTATGGATGGAATTGATTTATGAAGCCTGACGGCGTACTCTCCCTAATTAAGATTCTTCCCGTTCTCTACCATAATTACTTGTATTCGTGGAACTCACTCAAGCCAAAACTAGTTCTTAATGATGCGGACGTATCGTCTTCGCCCCGAAGGTTCACTCGTGATGAACCCGTCTCCCCAAAGTGATAAACTATTCGATTCTGAATTTCTTCCAATCAATTGCTAAACCTTCATAGAAAGTCAGTGTTATCAAACGCTATCTGGATTTGTAAACTTGTTGATTTCCTTATCAACCGAATTATACAAACCGGATAAACTCTTTTTTCAATCTTCCCAATCGAACCAGATGTCCTCTAAAACGACGTTTTCGTCAAACCCTAGTTTATTCTCAACTACCTTGAGCAATTGCTACCTTATTCACCCTCGATTGTAGAAAAAGATTTTTACTTTGATTTATACCGATCCGATTTCAATCTGCTTGTGACTTTCGACACGTTCCTTCGGTGAGACAGATATTCTAGCACGAGAATAATTTGATTTCCGCAATGACATTATATCCGATTCCGTATGCTTTAAGCATATACCTCGTTGGGTGTATCACCAATTTCCATGAGCGTTTTCCTGTAGATAGTTTTCCGAGTTAAACTTTATCCTTGAATTCTTTATCATCGCAGTTCTTATCGAAACCTCGAGGTGACCTATGCGACTCGAGACAGAAAACGGTAACATTTGATTTCTATTACTTCATCGCATATAATTCTCGAAACCTTTTGGAAATTTATTCTTATACGTAATCACGAGGAGAGTACCCATTATGAGTTGAGACTCAATAAATCGTACCTCATTGACACCCATACGATTTTCATTTTGTACTGAGATCTTCAACCGATGTTGATCTGTGCGTTAGACTTTTGATATCTCGAAATTAATTGCTAGCGTATTGTGCATTAAATCACTGATTCATTTCATTATCCTAAGTTCGTTGTTGTAGCAACTTTTTATGTCTACCTCGATGCAACTTGGAGATCACTGGATGTAAATAATACTTGAAGCGATATTCATTTTTGATATTAGTCGCTTGAGTCCTTTTGATCTACGATACTGTGTAGACGCCTCGAGCATGTGAACTTTTCTGTTAGTACATTCAGTTATGTTACTAAAATCATGCTATGACCCCAAACATTGTTATACAACTTGTGGAATTGATTCGATTTACACGCTACACAACTACCATCCTAATGCAACTCATTTGATACAAAGTTCTCTACGAACCTACTCTTCTTACTTCCTGTTTGCGATACGGATTTGAGACATTCTTTGACGCGGGTTTTCTTTACCATTTATTGGTATTCAACTTATCCATTTGTCAACTTCTTGGTATTCCATAAGTCTTTCTAATGACTTGGCCTTTCTAAAATCTCCGCTTTGTTGATTTTGTTTGTAATTCGGTGTTTCACATTTAGTGGTGATCACTCGCAAATAATGTTAAGTTCTCTTGTGTCTGATCAACATAAGAGGAAACGTGTTGTTATACGCGATTTGATAAAACCTTTCAACCTCTACATTAATTTGTAAGTTTTCGCGTAACATTTTGCTTCCAACTCCCTTTCGTATGAGTTATGAAGTTATTTCACTCTTATATCGATTATGTGTGCATTTTTTTGTGACCAACGATTTTGTTCGTTAACCTTGACCCGTGACTTTTATTGTTGAATGTGTTTCAAAAATTAAGTGTTACATATCGAAAACTATAAATGATACTTAATGATGAGTTTCAAGTTATGTCTGGCCAACATAATGGAGAACTTACCGCATACCATGTATCTACAAGATTTCATACTCTCTGTTGAACTGAACCTTGTGCATTGTTATACGATTTATCTTAAACGCTTATATAAACTACCCATGACCTTTTATGGTAATGCGAACATACATGTAGAATGTTTTTATAATTAGACGTAATTATAAATATATAGCAACGCGTATCTGTTCCAGTATCGGACGGAAACTCAAACTATTCTATTCAGTGTCTGCATTCATGACACATTGCATAAGCGAACCGTGAGGAATTGATGTATACTTCTGTCGACAATTATACCACTTGAATTTCGGGACGAAATTCTCTTAAATGGGGGATACTGTGACAACCATCACTTTTTCGACTCGGGTTAGTCTAGTATGCCGATAGCTCTTACCGTGTTTACAACAAAAAACTTTTAAAATGAAAGTTCTTTATACTTTACTTATGTGTGATCACTACTTTGATATGTGTGTATATCCTTTATGTGTTGTTACCGTGTTAGCTTAGGTGCACAATAGATAGTTTCCCACTAGACCAGCTCCTAGATGACTTATTGAGAAATTTCAGTGTTTGTGAACTTGTCGTTTGAACTACGAGAATATTGTTGAACTTTTGAGAAATTTCGGTTTCGATATTCAACAACTTCATACTTGTTCTAGTCCTGAGTTACACTTAGCTCGTGAGCTCCGCTTTCGAGAATCTCCGAAATTTTATGTATAAAATGTCATTGGTGAATCTGATGGGGGGCGCCGCAGTTACTCTCAAGTGCGACGCACCGTGAGCCCCTGAGCAGAAAATTCAGTTTCGTTGTTGTTGGCTGTGTGTCGAGTCTAAGCTATCTTGGCTAACCCCATGGTCCAATAACCAAACCTAAGCTAATGTTCTTGTCCTAGACATGTACTAGAGTGTCTAACCAATCCCTAAACTAATATATTCACATTTCATTTACACTACACAAACAAACCCTAATTTTGCTTTTCCTCCCTAATCCGCCACTCTCGCTCCCACAATCCCTAGCAGCCGATTACTACCGGCCTCCCCACCATCTTTGAGCAGCCTTTCTTCCTCATGGAGTTCATAATCACAAGCACCAAGTAAATCGATGCATGGTATGTTGTTTCCTTTTTGTGGATTGTTTAAATCCGAAACCCTACTTGGCTCTTTCTAATCCGCCGACCATCAAACAAACCTTCTTGCAGCCGTTGTTGTTCACCTTCATCATCATCATCAAGCCTCTCATTTGCAGCCTTAAAATCGTCCATCTTGTGGCAGTAATCTAAAGGTACCGTATTAAAATTCTTGTTGTTACTCTAGCAGAACAAAACCCTAATTTGCTTGTTTTCATTTCGGATGTGTTGCTTGGTTCAGCTACGATTTCAATACAAGGATTTTGGATTCGTCTTGGTTGTAAACTGATCTAGATCATCTCTATAAGGTTCGTTGATTCATTTCGTTATTTGTTTGTTCTCTATCCGGTGTTGTGGTTTAGATTACGCTTTTCGAAAAACAAGATATAACACATCACTCATGGAACCTTTCGAGTTTGAAATCCACGATTTTATCAAACAAACATGTTCAAAAAGAAATTCTTTGTCCTCCAATGACCAAAAAGGAAACAAAATCATCACTTATTCAATACCCGAGTTATTTGAATATTTTAAATATTCTGTGCAACATGTGACGAGTTTTGTTTCTAAATATAAAGAACGGACTTTAATGAATTAAAAGAAACAACTGTTTCCAAATGTATCATAAAATTTTTCAAAAACGGTACATTCAACAAATGATTTTGTCCCAAGAACTCCTTCTCCAACTTATGAACGAAAATGGATTCCAAAGTCTCCACCAATATAAAAAAAACACTTATTTAAAAATTAACTATTTCAAATGTGTGTTTACCGGAGAAATAGAATTTGTATTCCTTACACATAATTAACACGACTTATCAATGGTTTTAGAACAAAACTAACCAAAGTGGACCCAAAATGAAATGGGTACCAAAAGAAGTTTGGTTTGATTGTGCAAAAAAGTAGGTTTTCAAAACGACTTCGAAATAATTCAGTTTCAGACTCGAACTTCATGGTGCGCCTTCAAGACAAAACAAAGATGACTTCGAAATAATTCAGTTCCGGACTCGAACTTGATGATGCGCTTTCACGACATAACCAAGACGACTTCGAAATACAACAATTCGAACTCTTACTTCATTGCAAGATTTCAAGACATATCTTAAGAATTAAAAATCAGTGGCTTTCACAATAATGACGCAACACCAAAGTCACATGATTATCCACAACACAACGACAAAGCCAAACATCAACAAATCATATCATGATCAACAACACAACAACGAATAAGCATCTATATCTTCAAATCATTCATCCGGATTGAATACATTCAATGATGTTCAACAACAAAGAGAAGTTTTTCATGCAAGCTATTCTCCCCATCACCTCAAGCTTCAAAATGATTCTTCATCAATCCATCATCTCGATAACGAAGACCATTATCAATACTCAAACACAGTCTCACATCAAACACAAAGTGACAAACGTCTCAACAACGTCTCAATCAAATACAATGTGCAACGAGTTTGAGAAGACAAAGTGACAACGTCTTCATCAAAGGAACATTCTCATGAGCAAAAGAGTGAAGACGAAACACACTCAAGTTCACAAACTCAAAGCTTCTCCTGAATGATAAAAGTTTTAAACAACATTTGGATATTAATTCTTTTTCTTTGTTTCATGGTAACGACTACTCTTTCGAGGGGGAGTTTACATGGTGCTTTGCAAACAAGGAGGTGAATACCATTTGAGGGGGAGTTTACACCATGTTTACATTCACAAAGAAGTTTTTATGCTCAAAGAGAAGGATAACATTTAAGGGGGAGCTACTTCAACATTTTCACATTTTCGAGGGGGAGAATACAAAATTTTTACATAATCTTTATTGCAAAAACATGAAAATATTTTGACATACAACTTGGATTTTTCACTTAAACGATGAGTTTTCTTTAATAAATCCATTTGGTAATAAGTGTCTTTGTTCAAAGAATCAAACATGAATTGAATTTATTATAAAGTTTTTATGTTTGAGAAATTTGAAGAAAATCATCCTCCCATTTGAAAAATGTTATTAACAAATCTTGAAAGTTTTGAATTTTAAACTAATTGAACTTCAAATGATGTGATCAAATTCGAACATTGCGAATTTCAAGATATTTACACATTAAAACGTTCTTAAACTAATTTCAATATCTTAAATTTCAAATGATTTCACAGAAAATTCGAATTTAAAAGATAATGGTTTTAATGTCTATTATGTGCTTATATGCAAATACAAGACTAATTTTTGAATATTTGTTAAAGGTTTGAATTTACTCTTCATATCGGTGCTTTCACGTCATATCCAAAATTTGAGTTATGGTTTTCGACATTCGGCTTGGAAGCATCTTCTAATTGTCACAATGGAATCAAAACGATTTCGTAACAAGACGGTTGCGGATTCATGCTTAATGTCGGAGCATTCAAAATATTTGGAAAACGACTTTACAAATGATTCAAAGGATTCACAACTACTTTTAAACACACGGTATAGAACTCAATCTTTACGGAGAGCTCAACGAATATCTCTAAATTTGAGGGAGGTCATTCTACATCTCATGGAACTACTTTCCTTCATTTTTACGAAATGAATCATGTATCACCTCCGATGAATCATTCAAGTTTTACGGGAGGGGATGCAAGATTGTTTTTTAAAAACACAATTTCGTTATTTGCTCAAAAATGTTTAAAACATTTTCATCCATATGATGTTAACGAAAATTGCAACTGTTTTTCAGAATGACTTCATACTACATCATGTAGGGACTCGAACTTTTATTTTTGAGCAAACATGTGACATTAATTTTTGAGGGGGAGATCTACACAACTTAAGAAATTATTTGATAAATGTTTTCTTTCAAATCTTTCATTTTTGGTGTAGAACTCGAAATTATAAAAAAAAATGACAACGACAAATCTTTTCAAATCACATGTTTTTCGGACAATATTGTTCAAAAATACAAAAGAGTTTTGTGAAGAAGCTTCCTAAATACACTATTTCTCATCAAATGAAACATCAATTGTATTTTCCGAGGGGAAGCTTCCTATGTAAATAAATAATCTATTTTTGAAATGAGCTTTCTTGAAAAATCAAAAATATAAATATATACTCAATTTTAAAATAAGCATTGTTAACAAATCAAACTGTAAATGAATAATCAATTTTGAAATAAGCTTTCTTGAAAATGAAAATGTACATGATTAATAAAGTTTTAAAAATCAATATGTACATGAATAATCAAATCTAAAAATAAGCTTTCTTGTAAATCAAAATCAATTCATAACAACTTTCAAATGATGAACATACTCGAAAATTAAAGTACTTTCACAACAAATTTGAAATGAGCTTTTATGTAATAATCTTGGGGAGTTTTGTTCACAATCGTTTTCAATGATAACTCCAAATTTCAAATGATCATCATTTTTGCATAATTGTTTGATAATGCATACGTCCAAAATAGTAATAATTTAATGTTTTAAGCAATATTTCCCAAATCAAAAACTTCCAAGTATTTCAAATCATGTCTTAATCTAACACTTTCGATGATTTATCACAAATTTGAGTAAGAGCTTTCATTCTTCCGCCTTTTGTAAAAAAAAACATCAATCGAATTTTCGAGGGAGAGAAGTATTAAAAACGTAAACATCAATTGTATTCTAAAAAAGGAAGGTTTCAAATTTTTTTAACGAATGGAATTATATTATTTAGGATGTGTTTTAGTAGCGGATTTTATATCTCGACTCAAACTAGCACATTCTTGTGGTATTAATATATTTTGACAAAGTACATTTTCTATCCTTTTCGATAATCTCAAACAAGTTTTGTTCAAAACACGAATTTTGTCTAATCAATAGCATTATTTCGTTTAGATGTATTTGACTAGCAGATTTCAAAATCTGGACTAGAACTACGACATTCAAATGTTATTTTGTTATTCGTTAACACATTTCGTATTTCAAAATTATAAACTTAATATGATGGATGTGAATAGTAGCGGATTTTCAATCTCGACTGGAACTAACATATTCAATTTATTAGATTTGTGTTTGATAGTATTTTCATAATTAATAAGTGTTTTCAAAATGAAAATCTTTTCAAACTAGAAAATTTGATTAACTCGACTAGAACTAGATTCTATATAAAAAGTTGATTTAATAGAATATTTTTGATCAAACACGGAGAATTCAATTTTGAGGGGGAGTTCATAAAATCAATTTTTCAACTACTTCCTAAAATTTTCAAATAAGCTTCAACGAAAAAATAAATGTTTGATGTTCAATTCCAAACGTTTATCAAATTTTTTCGAATGATTCTTTCAAATGGGCTGTAACGAGACAAATAAACGTTGGATGTTAAATTCCAATTGTTTATCTCAATTTTTCAAATGAATCTTTCAAAAAGAAATACTTTCTTGAACACATCATACATATTTTCGAAAAAGACTTTCCATAATTAAAAACGTTTTTGTCATAACACTGATTTTCACTTAATCCTCATAAGCTAGATATTTGATAATGAAATGCATATGTTGAAAGGGGGGGCTTCTTTTCAAAAATATTATTTTTTATTCATCAAAAACACTTTGAAAAATTGTAACCATATCGGAACATAATTTTAAATCTTTTAGTGGAACAATATTTCTCAAAATTTTGGAAATATGTTGATGCACATTGGGAATTTTTCGATAATATATCTTTTCTCCTGTAGTCCATCCAGAGTAGGAGGGACTTACCCAAGGAACCACTTTCAATTGTGAGAGTCCAATAGGTCTAGGATTTGAGACTAACTATGCAAAATCAACAAAAAATTGTTTTCAAAATACCAAAATGATTTTTCATTAATATGAGGGTTGAGTTGAAAAATATGAGAGGTTGAGTGAGGAGTGTGTGACACGGTTAAAAGAATGAGAGACCTTTTCTTCACTGAATAAATCATCGGGTTACCAAGTTCCTATTGAATTTCATTCATTGATTTTCAGTATAGGAAATACAACGTGGACCCAGTGATGCAATGCACATATACCTCATTGCCACTAAAATTCTTCACAAGAATTAGTGACAATCTTCATGGAGAATTAGCACATTTCTATCAAATTCTCATTCAGAGAATGTTGATATTAAAACAAGAAAAAACCAACTCCATTTCTCGACTTCATTTCATGCATTATTGAGTCTGGCGCCAGAAGTTAAACATTTTTTGGGACACTAATTCATTTTCAACATGTCTTTGTGCTATAGCTCAGAACATTTTTAGTAGTACCAACGATCTTGGTATTTCATAATGATCGAATGGAAATCCTACCAATGTTAACGCTTTTCCAACATTTAACGTAGGTCAGACAATCGAATTCTCTTGTGATTTTGATTGTTGTGTTAACGAGCAATCTAAGTGATCTTGTACTTATTTTCTATAACGACCCAAAATCCATTTTATAAGCTTTTGGGTTACATTGTGTGCATTGGAGGGGGGGGGGGGGGGGGATGGGGGGCTTCTTTTCAAAAATATTATTTTTTGATTCATCAAAAACACTTTGGAAAATTGTAACCATATCGGAACATAATTTTAAATCTTTTAGTTGAAAAATGTTTCTCAAAAATTTGGTCCTATAGTCCATCCAGAGCAGGAGGGACTTACCTAAGGAACCACTTTCAATTGTGAGAGTCCAATAGGTCAAAACATTGTTTTCAAAATACCAAAATGATTTTTCATTAACATGAGGGTTGAGTTGAAAAATATGAGAGGTTGAGTGAGGAGTGTGTGACAAGGTTAAAAGAATGAGAGACCTTTTCTTCACTGAATAAATCATCGGGTTACCAAGTTCCTATCGAATTTCATTCATTGATTTTCGGTATAGAAAAAGACATCGTGGACCCCTAGTGATGCAATGCACATATACCTCGTTGCCACTCAAATTCTTCACAAGAATTTGTTTCAATCTTCATGGAGAAATAGCAAATTTCTATCAAATTCTCATTCAGAGAATGTTGATATTAAATCAAGAAAAAACCAACTCCATTTCTCGACTTCATTTCATGGATTATCGAGTCTAGCGCCAGAAGTTAAACATTTTTTTGGACACAAATTCATTTTCAACATGTCTTTGTGATATAGCTCAGAACATTTTTAGTAGTACCAACGATCTTGGTATTTCATAATGATTGAATAGAAATCCTACCAATGTTAACGCTTTTCCAACATTTAACATAGGTTAGATGTCACACCCCGCTAAAGCGGAAACACGGAATGTGAGAGCTGGAAGATCATTATACGGTCATAAGCAAACATAAACGATTTAAGTCATTTCGATTAAAAATAAATTGTTCAAGATTCATCAACCAAGTAGTTCATAAATTTGAAAATAAAATACTAGTACAGGTTTCAATTAAAATTCCCAAAAATGAAAGGTCTTTTCCCGATAAGCGCCTCACGTAACCATATCGACCCTCCTTTGCCATGCATTCCGAACACTTACTTTAATTTCCTGAAACATAAGATAAAGTGTCAACTACATAAAGTAGTGAGTGAGTTACAGTTTAGAGTTCGAGAAAGTTTCTAAAAATAGAAAGTTGTAAAACATATATTGACGTCATAAGCAAAAAGAACGAGTTGACGTTTGAACATATATGTAAATAGTAAAAGTTTGTATGTACGCGAGTAAAATAATTAAACAAACTCGTATAATAAAGTTGTAGCGGAAACCAGGCGCTAAAATAAAGTTGTATTAAAGTTGTAGCGGAACAGTGCTAAAATAAAGTTGTATAATAAAGTTGTAGCGGAACAGTGCTAAAATAAAGTTGTATAATAAAGTTGTAGCGGAATCCAGGCGCTAAAAGTGTGTATATGCGTATGGGATATGTGTTTAACTAAATAGTAACTCGTATCAATCACTTGGCATAATATAAGTAGTAAGTATACACTAAACCGATTGACTGGTCGTGAACTAGCCCAAAAATGTTTAATTGTTTGAACGTTTGAACTAATCAATATGTACTTGGGACGCTAACCCTGAGCAAGGAATGACCCCTCCTAAGTATCGATACCCATATGACTAACGGCTATTGCTAATAGTGTATAAGTGAACCTGAACCAAAACGGGCAATTGAACAATGTTGCAAAAATTGTACTGAACTCTTACGGGCTTATATATCCATCAAGGGTTGGTCTCTAACAAGTATCCTAGTTTAGTTAACCCGCTAAGGCAATAACACAAATACGCATAATAGTTTGTACAAGAACCAAGTTTGAACAGTTTCGAATAAGTTGCAAAAGTACCAAGTTTGAACAGTTCCAAATAAGTTGCAAAAGTACCAAGTTTTGAACAGTTCCAAATAAGTTGCGAAAGTACCAAGTTTTGAACAGTTCCAAATAAGTTGCAAAAGTACCAAATTTTGAACAGTTCCAAATAAGTTGCGAAAGTACCAAGTTTTGAACAGTTTCAAATAAGTTGCGAATAGTGTTAATAGTTACAAACATGTGATCTTATGTTTCCCCCAAATAATGTTTAAATGTACAAAAAGTAAAACAAGTGGGGTTGTAACTCACGGTTTGCGAAGAGAGATATGAACTAGCACAAAGGGAGGCGGAACGCGTCGGGAATCACAAACGACCTAGAACACCGGAATGTTGCATAAGTTATATTAGTATAATTTTGAGTTATGCTAAGTTCCAATTTAACATTTTTGAGTCTCAATTTATTATACTTAGATTCTGTCCCAAAAAGATTATTACGAAAACTTTTATAAGGTTTATATGTTCGTGTACGTTTTATCATTCGATATGCCCCATTATGTTGAAAATGTGTCAAAGTTCCAAGTCAAAGTGTATAAGTCTCGAAATTATTATGTTACTGAAGTTGAAATGTAATTTACGGTGAAAATTGGGCAGCGCTTCCGCGTTATAAAAATTATGTCCAAAATTTCCTATCCACTTTCCCGCTTAATGCAATTCATAAAATATCATTATATTTTATTATGGTGAATTAGTTATTTAAACACCTCATCTTATCCTTCAAAATACAAATGTGTACTCTGTTATATCATGTTTATAAACTGTGAAAAGTATTTGTTTCTCGATTTCTCCGTTATCGTTTTAAAAATAAAATTTTTGTGAACAGAACCATTCAGCCCGCGGCTGAATTATTTCAGCCCGCGGCTGAATTGCCGAGACAGATTTACAGTTTTGCCATTTTTGCGTTTTTTAAGCGTTTTTGAGCTAGATTTCGACATGCAACTGAACATTCATCAAGATTACTTATATATATGCTCAAATATAAATTTCTTTTGGATTTTTAGCCACAAATATATAGATCTAAGTCACCTTTTTGTTTAAACCCGTTCTTGCAATAATATGGTTATAAAACTTTATAAAAACTTATTTTTATGTGTTAGATCATACATGCAAGCCAAGATATGTATAAAAATAATAAAAAGAAAGTGTTTTACCGAAGGAGAAAGTAAAGTGACGGTTTGGATGAGCTTTAGCTTCAAAAACGACTTGGAAACCCGATTTAAACCTTTTCCTTGTTACCCTTTTGATCTTGGACGATTTTGTGTATGATTTTAGTGATGTTTATGGACTGATATTGAAGGCTAAGTTTCTGTTTTGCTTGGTGTTTGAGAGAAAATTAGAGAGAAAAAGAGAGAGTATAATGTGTGTGTGTGTTTTGGTTAATTTGAAAAATGAAAGTAAAAGTGATTAAGTGTGTGTGTGGGTGGTGATTTCTGCCTAGGGAGTTTCACTTGGCAGTAATTTCTCAGCCAATCCCGAAATTAAAAGTTGGTCCAATCGAAAAGCATGCAAAAATGAGTCATCATCCAGCTGGACAGCGGGATTCAGCCGCCGGCTGGATATATTCAGCCGCCGGCTGAATTCCAAAATCCAGCTTTTGACGTTTTGTTGTTTTCCGTTAATTAGTTAAGGACTAGAATCATTTTAGTTACCGTTATGAACTTAGTCAAGTTCTTGTATTGTTTATTTGGTGTTAGGATTTACATTTTTGATTCCGACATTGGTTCCGACAATAAAAGGTACAAATAGTACGAACCCGAACAACACGAACACGATAAAAGAGAACTAAAGTTCGAACCGATTAAGTAACTGAAAATCACCTGTAATTTTGACGGTTGTCACATTAGACATTGGACTTCTCTTGTGATTTTGATTATTGTGTTAACGAGCAATCTAACTGATCTTGTACTTATTTTTTGTAACGACCCAAAATCCATTTTTATAAGCTTTTGGGTTACATTGTGTGCATTGGAGGGGGCTGATTTTCAATAATAATATTTTTTGATTCATCAAAAATACTTTGGAAATTGTAACCATATCGGAACATAATTTTAAATCTTTTAGTTGAAAAATGTTTCTCAAAAATTTGGAAAAATGTTTATGCACATTGAGCGTTTTTCGATAATATATCTTTTTTCCTATAGTCCATCCAGAGCAGGAGGAACTTACTAAAAACTTGATGTGTAAAATCTAGTTTATAAAACTCGACCTACTGATAGACTTAATTACACACTTATAGGTAGTGTACCTATTCGTATATAATATAGTTACAGTAAGTAAAGGTTCGAACTCAGGGACTAATTTAGTTTTTAATAACGAATTAATAATACTTGTTTGTTTTTGGGGTTTTTATTGTAACTAAAGATCAACTATTTAAAAACTGAAAAATGATTGTTGTTATCAAATATTGGAGAAATTACGAATTAATAATACTTGTTTATTTGACACTTCACTTGTTTTCTAATTATGTTTACGAAATTGAATGTATATTAACTTCTAATATAGAGTAAAACTCCTCTCGAATATTTTACTAACTTTAACTATTTCAAATTATAATGTTCCTCTCGAATACAGTTATAATTATCAACAATTACGCATTAATTAAAAAGCCGGTATTTTATGATTTAATCTTATGAAGTTTCCTCTCGAATAACTTCTCTAATTATTAAGTCCTCTCGAATCTTAACAAATTAGACTTACTCGTTTACGTTTTATTACCTAAGTTTTAATTACTAGGTCCTCTCGAATCTTAATAATTTTAAACAATTAAAGACCGATTGATTATTTCATACAATTTAATTAATCTATCTAGATACCTCTCGAATACCTAGAATGGTGATTAACAAATTGCACATAAACAACTTTCAATAATATATCAAACCATAAACAATTAAGGATCTACGATTAAACACAAATACCTAACAATCAATAACGAAACAATAATTATTAAACGAGATCCATAAATCAAACAAGCATAAAAGATGTTTAGCTACTCATAGTAAGGTTCAAAACAGCAAACAAATAAGAAAAAAACATACTGGAAAAAGTCTTTAAAAAGGAAAGAAAACAAACTAGAAAATTGCAAACTCTATTCGTGACCGAATATTAACGATTCCCAACTTCTAACTCCTCTTCTATCTCTCCAACGAATTCTCCAGCTCCAATCGATGATAAGAATAATTGATGATTAATTCTGGACGTTACAACGCCAAGTACAAATTACAACATCAAAAGACAACAAGCGGATCGTCATGGAAATTACAAAAAACATTAGAAATACAAATTTCCCAAAAATAAGCGATCCGAAAACAACATGGCATGATCAACGGAAATCCTCAATTTCCCGAAAAGCTTTAAAACGACATCAACAACATATTGGTGAATTATTCGCAATTTAAAAGTACAAAGTACTCCATCGACAATTTTCAGTAAACAAAATAAATTTAAAATCACATATCTTGTATTCATCCAATAGTGAAAGGTATTATGCCTAAATCAGTCATACATCTCGATCCTGAACCAATCAGTTTAATCCCCTATCCTAAGGTGTGTCAAACCAAAGGCAAACAGTTAATCATAACAGTTTAAAATTAAGGTCATAACATCCACTCGTAGTAACAACCTACAGAGGAATGAGGGTTAGGTACATAACCCAATATAGATCTATACATATGAACCACGAGCAAAAGCTTAACGAATGTATTAGAGGGGAGCCACCATGGCTCAATGACACATAATCTAAGGCAGACCATATTCACTAGGCAAACAAGATAATCAATACAGTTTAAAACACGCTTTCCATCCCTAAAATTATTTAAGACCAGGGCTACGAATAACTCACAATACAACTTCAGGAAATCTCGGGTAAAGTAATCACAGAGTTACAACCCCACCGTCTAAGTGCCCTAAAACAACAAATAATACAGTCTCAGTATCTCTATAAGTATAGTTCGGTTTAGCCTTATCGGTTAAGATTTAGTTTATTAAGATATTCCAACGATTCATCAGTTTAATCAAGATGACGTATTTAGGAAGACAATGTCTCGTGCCAAAGAGGGCCGACCGAGAAGGTATCGACATTTCACGTCATAACGACAATTTGAGAAGAATAATATTCCGAGTCGAAACGACTACTAGAGGTATTGGTTGAAGGAATATTGTTTATAAGTTTTATCGAGATCGACCAAGATCAACGGCAACGATGTTGACTTGGTCAAAGTCAATGATGTTTGACTTTATAAAAGTCAAAGTCAAGGATGTTGACTTTGCAAAAGTCAAATGTCAAAGATGTTGATTTTGTAAAAGTTAAAGTCAATAATTCGAGGTCGAATCATAATAATTTGGAAGAAAGTCGAAATTGACGTAAAAGTTTACTTTGACGTTTTGAAGGTTTAAAATCTTTACTTTTCAAAAATATAATGTAAAATGTCTTTATATAATGTTTTTGACAAAGTTTATCGCAAAAATATTAATTGACGGCTTTAGATTACGATCGCATTTTGTAGCAAATGTTTATTTATCGAAATGTAGATAATACGTCCGTTTTAAGTAAGTATTCGACATTTTTGATTGCGTTGGCGTCTTTGAGTCCAAAGACGATATTTTATCATAATATGTTACTTTTATGTATTTTAGTATGTTTATTCAAGTGTTTTAGAGTTGTTAGAAACATAACGTGAAAACAGAGGCTTTGAAACGACAATTTACGCAACAAAACGTCAAGACGGCCAAACAAGCAAAACGAAGAATTTGCTGGAAATAGCCCCCGCTGCGTTGTCCTGGCAATCGAGGACGGCGCACAGGTCCTACTTCCAGCAAACAACGTTTTGTTGTTTTGCCGAAATCCGTTCGATTAAAGACTTTTCGGTTAAAACGCAAACTTTAAATAAGTTACATTTTGTTCCAAATACCATTACCAAGTGTTACATATATATATATAAATATATCATTTTACATACTAATACATACAATATGTTAATTTCGGTAATAATCACATCTTTATGTATATTTGTCCAAATCTTTGTCCATAACCAAAGTATTCACAAATGTTGGTCTAGTATATTATTCCTAACCATTTTTCCAAGGCTATAACCGAAATATACCTAGAAAATAATAACGAAATATATAAAAAGATGAATATGGGAAAAATATCGATTTTACCGAATAACAACCTCAAGATCTTGTAATCTTGAGAATATACACCCGGAAGCAACTTTTGGTGGTGAGATGAGGAGAAATTTACAGCTCCAAAAACAAAATAAAACCACCATTAGTCTAGATCCTTGCATGCAAAGTGAAAATTAACGTTTTCGGAGAGATTTTCGGTAAAAAGTTACTTACCAAGATCAAAGAGATTTTCTCCAAGAAAAGCCAAAAGATTCTTCCTCCTAATGAAATGTAATATGGAAGGGAATAGCTTGGAATGCAAAAGAAAAATAATAGGTGTTAGAATCTCTAACAAATGAAGAAGAAAGTAGAGAAAAATTGAACAAAAGTGAAGAAATGGTTGAAGAAACATTACCAAAAACCAAAGGAACCAAAAGGAAGTTGTTAGAGATGACTTTGTATCTTGAAACCCTCTCTTAAATGTGGTGTTTTCTAGCTTCAAACTTCTGGAAATGAGTCTTGTATTAGAGAGAAATCAGAGAAGTTTGCATGGATGAAAGGAAGAAAATGAGAGAGAAATGGGTTTGTAGGTGAAAGTGTAATGATCAAAGTGAGTTTGTGAGTGGGTTATGGCCTCTACGGAGACTTCTCTGCCCCATTTCAGACCCTTACACGTTTGGGAAAAAGTGCCCACTCACAATTCATTGAAAAATGAGTCACACAAACAAAAAAAAATTATGTCCAACACGTATGTGCGCCGCACAGGGGCCTTGTGCTGCGCCCTGGACCAATTTTCAGGATATCCAGTTTTTCGTTTGCGCGATCGTTAGGCAGTTTCGTTCGCCGAAAGTTCCCGATTCTTTTTGTGATGAACTTAGGAAAGTTCATAGTATGATTTTCTTTATATTAGGTTCATTAAATATTATATTTTCACTTTTGATTTCGAGATTCGCACGATTTCGGTAAAGAAATAAACAAGAGCAAATGCACGATATCTCGGGGATAAAGAATACGAACCGAAAAATTTGGCATAAACCTCCTAACTTATAATTATGAGAATACTAACTAATTGGCAGTTAGATAACATAAAATTATTACGTCTCGGAGACGAATCAGCAAATACAGAAAACCCGACTCTCAATAACAGTAAATCGTGAGTAAAACAAAGCGAAATACAAGGGTCGAAATTAATTGCGAATAAAATATAAATGATAACGGTAACTCAAGTACCTCAAATTGACGGGACGTCACAGCCTCCCCCAGTAAAAAGAATTTCGTCCTCGAAATTTCTATTGAGCATCGCTACTAGAAAAGAGATGGGGATATTTCCGTTGCATTTCATCCTCTCGTTCCCACGTAAATTCAGCTCCCAACTTAGAGTTTCATCGGACCTTTACTATCGGGATCTGACTCCGCCGTAGGCGCTTGACCTCTATGTCAACGATTTCTAC
Source organism: Senecio squalidus (assembly GCA_910822075.1). Lineage (NCBI taxonomy): Eukaryota > Viridiplantae > Streptophyta > Magnoliopsida > Asterales > Asteraceae > Senecio > Senecio squalidus. The sequence goes on along the minus strand of CAJVGC010000590.1, from coordinate 60,004,388 downwards.
CGTAGTTTCTCCAAAGGGACAATCAACGACTCGTCAGCAAGACACTTCTTGAGATGCGATACATGGAATACGTTGTGCACACCGCTCAACTCAGGTGGCAACTCAAGACGATAAGCTACTGGTCCAACACGAGAAAGAATCTTAAAAGGACCCGTAAAACGTGGATTTAACTTGCTGTGCTTCTCAAAACGAAACACTCCCTTCCAAGGAGAAACCTTCAATAACACCATATCGCCGACCTTGAATTTCAAAGGCTTACGACGCAAATCCGCGTACTTCTTCTGGCGATCTCTCGCGGCTAACAAACGATCTTTGATCCTAAAGATCTTATCAGTCGTCTCCTGGATCAGCTCGGGACCCGTAATCTGACTATCACCAATGTCGGCCCAACAGAGTGGAGACCTACACTTCCGACCGTAAAGAGCCTCAAAAGGCTCGCAATTAATACTGGAGTGGTAACTATTGTTGTACGAAAACTCGACCAACGGTAAATGTTTATCCCAACTCCCACCAAAATCTAAAACGTACACACGCGCGTAGCATATCTTCCAACGTCTGAATCGTGCGCTCGCTCTGTCCATCGGTCTAAGGGTGATAAGCTGTGCTCATATCTAATCGTATGCCCAAAGCTCGCTGAAGCGTCTGCCAGAACCTCGAATTAAATCCCTCGTCGCGATCAGAAATAACAGATACAGGAATTCCATGCCTGGCCACGATCTCATCAATATGTAATTTAGATAACTTCTCTATTCGGTAATCTTCTCGAATAGGCAGAAAATGCGCTGACTTAGTCAGCCGATCAACTATGACCCAAATAGTATCATAACCTCCTGAAGACCTAGGAAGCTTCGTAACAAAATCCATCGTGATATTTTCCCACTTCCACTGCGGGATTTCCGGCTGCTAAAGAAGGCCAGAAGGCTTCTGATTCTGAGCCTTAAATTTTAAACAGGTCAACCACTTGCCTACATACTCGACAATCGCCCTCTTCATGCCAGGCCACCAGTAAAACTCTTTCAAGTCGTGATACATTTTATCCGCTCCGGGATGAACAGAGTAATTAGACTTGTGACCTTCGTACAGTATCAACTGCCTAAGACTTTGGGGAACCCAAATACGGTCTAAAAAGTACAATACCCCGTCGTCTTTCGGCTCCAACTGACGTGCCAAACCAAATAATCCTTCATCCTTCAGACAATCCTCGGTGAGAGCCTCCTGCTGAGCCTGGATAATACGAGTCTTCAAACTCGACTGAATGGAAACCATCATAGCGCGAAATCTCACCGGCTTAACCGATTCCTTGCGACTTAACGCATCGACTACAACATTAGCTTTACCCGGATGATTGCGAATTTCACAATCATAATCGTTTAACATTTCGACCCATCGGCGTTGCCTCATATTCAACATCTTTTGATCAAAGATGTGTTGTAACGATTTATGATCGGTGAACACAGTACACTTAGTACGGTAAAGGTAATGGCGCCAAATATTTAAAGCAAAAACCACTACGCCTAACTCCAAATCATGGGTCATGTAGTTCTTCTCATGAATCTTTAACTGACGAGAGGCATCGGCAATGACCTTTCCGTTCTGCATCAGTATGCACCTGAGTCCCTTCTGCGATGCATCGCAATATACAACAAAATTTTCGGTACCCTCGGGAAGACTCAAGATAGGAGCATCACACAACTGCTTCTTTAATAACTGAAAAGCTTCTTCCTGCTCGGCGCCCCAAATAAACTCCTCGTTCTTCTGGTCAACTTCGTCATAGGCGAGGCTATCTTCGAAACGTTCTCAATAAAGCGACGGTAATAACCTGCCAGACCCAAGAATGAACCGATATCGGTGGGTGTCTTAGGAGCAACCCAATCTCTGACTGCCTTAATCTTGGCAGGATCAACGTGGATACCCTCTTTCCTAACCACGTGGCCAAGAAATTGGACCTTAGATAACCAAAACTCACACTTCGAGAACTTAACGTAAAGTTGTTCCTTCCTGAGCAACTCCAACACTATTCTCAAGTGCTCCTAGTGCTCCTCATGGCTACAAGAATAAACAAGAATATCGTCGATGAACACGATCACAAACTTATCGAGGTAAGGACGGAAGATACGGTTCATCATTTCCATAAACGTTGCAGGCGCATTCGTGAGACCGAATGGCATAACTAAAAACTCATAATGACCGTATCGCGTCCGAAAGGTAGTCTTCGGAACGTCCTCCTCTTGCACTCTCAACTAATGATAACCGGACCGTAAGTCGATCTTAGAAAAGAAACATGAACCTTGAAGTTGGTCAAACAAATCATCTATACGAGGTAAAGGATAACGGTTCTTTACTGTCAGCTTATTCAGCTCTCGGTAATCTATACCCAATCTCATCGAACCATCCTTCTTCTTCACGAAGAGTACCAGCGCGCCCCACGGAGAGAAACTTGGCCTAACGAAGCCTTTATCCACTAACTCCTGGATCTGCTTAGAAAGCTCTAACATCTCCGAAGGTGCTAACAGATAAGGAGCCTTTTCCACCGGCGCTGCTCCGGGAACTAAGTCGATCCTAAACTCTACCTCTCATCTAGGCGGTAAACCAGGTAAATCCTCTGCGAATACGTCGGGGAAATTACAAACTAGTGGCTTCTCCTCCAGCTTCTCAGTGTTATCCTTCTTCACAAGATGTGCAAGAAAGAGTGAACAGTCCCGCTTGATGTACTCCCGGACTTTCATACACGAGACGATCTTAAGGCGCTTCCCCGCCTTATTCCCTTGAACTAATAACGGCTCTCTATGCGGTAACGGAATAAAAATCATCTTCTCGAAACATACGATCTCTGCACGATGCGTCTCTAACCAGTCCATGCCGATAATTACATCGAAACTACCTAACCTAATCGGAATTAAGTCGATAGGAAAAGAGTGGTCGTCGAAACTAACACTACAGTCGGAAAGTAACTAAGACGCGTGCAAAAATTCGCCATCAGCTAATTCTATCTCAAAGGAAGGTACTAAAGGTATAGAATTACAGGGAATCATAGTCCTAAACTCATCAGATATAAAACTTCTATCCGCACCAGAATCAAATAAGATAAACGCAGGTCGACCACAAACAAGAAACGTACCTGTAACAACGTGTGGGTCCTGCTGAGCCTCCTTGGCTCCCATAACAAACTCTCTACCGCGAGGACCAGCACCAGCAGCATTACCAGCTAAACCCAACTTAGGACACTTGTCCCTACGATGCTCGGGAGATCCACATTCATAGCAATTGCCCCGGGGTCTTACAGAAATTTTCAGTGTGCCCTAACTTCTTGCACCTACCGCATACCCAACAAGCCACATCTATGGTGTGATGCCTTCCACACCGATCACACTTCGGGTACTTACTCTGGGTACCCGATGCCACAACAGCATACGATTTTGCAACTTGAGGAACGTCATTCCTCCTAAACCTTTTCCTTTAATCCTCATAGCGGTTTCCAACACTCCGTTTCCCTCCGGAGTTAACTATCATTGGGGGGTAACTCACCATCCCGGACCGCGTTCTGGGTTAACGTGGTCGCAATTTCAACCGCACTCTGGAATGTGCCCGGTTTGTTGGATAGGACACCCTTACGGATTGCCTGGGGTAACCCGTGAGTGTAGCGACCGATTCGCTTGAGCTCCGGTCGAACCAAGTGGGGAACCAGCTGGGACAAGGCGTGAAAACGCGAGTTGTACCCTTGAATGTCTGACCCAATCATGGTTAAATTCCAGAACTCGTCCTCCAACTTCTGAATCTCGGATTCAGGCACGTACTCAATAATCATCAACTCCTTTAACTGCTCCCAAGTCATCGTGTTGATTTCAGCTCGGCCTCGCACATTCACAATCGAATTCCACCATGTCAAAACAGAACCTTGGAACACAAACGTAGCAAAACAGACTCGATCCTCGTCCG